>JAQIWN010003235.1:0-13604 GCA_034699025.1 Entomobrya cf. arborea Gr-Col-00668
GTGCAACCGTATTTCTTGCTGCTGCTTATGACTCCAATGGCATATAAGAAGCATACCAAATGAGTTGCACTCTTAAGCAAATCCATTACTTTTGCATATCATTACCTGACAGTAAAACTCTTGTGGCTTGTCCTAGTTTCCTACGTGATAGTTCGTACAAAGTAATAGTTTGTATATGATACCCTATTATAAAACGCAGTTAATCGTCGTGTGGTGGAGATGTAATAAACACAATTTTATGTGTTTGTTGAGATTGAGCACATATACAATACTTATAGCATTGTGATCATGCCACAGAGTATTTTACTCATGAGGACTATGACTCACAGTAGTAATTATTTATCGGATGAAAATGTGACTGAGAAGACCATGAGTGAGTGACAGTTGTAAATGCGCATGAAAATGAAAACTCTTCCTGGATAATATCTGTATTGTTCATGTATGTCTAACTAACTAACATATATATGTAGGTTGTTTGTTGTTGTGTTCATCTGTTTAAAAGAGGATATCTTTTATGGTCTATTTATTATCGCATGGAAGAAATCTGATATAACAAATTTAGAACTGTACAGGAAGTGAAATGCATTTCACGTATGTTTATATCATTTACTATTTTTGTACAATGATTTACTTGTTGTTGTGGCTGTGGTATATTATTTTTGTTTGTTAGTTACAACAGCGGTTTTGCAAGTTGAATTTTTGCTATACAGATTGTAGTTTCAATTCATTCAGAGTATGATATTGATCTTATGACTGAAAGCTAAATTTTTCAAGTATAAGGACTCTCTACACAGAAAATTAACCATGATAGACATGAAAGAAACTTTGCAAGGTTCTTTGTGGTGTATTTATTTGTCACTATTCGCTCATCTGTAAACCAATTTAGTTTTCTGGTTATATACAAAGCAATATAATATAGAATTTGTACAATAAAAGTGGGTAAGTAATATTAAATGCATGCGTCAGTGTTCTTTAGATTATATAAGTTCGAGTTACTTATAACTTTGCCTGAAGTTGTTTCGCCGGAATTCCATATGTTTTTCTACCTTTGTAATCATTTCTGTAACCTTGTAGATAACATAGTTGACATATATCAAACGTATTCAACTACCTTGAATAACTACTAGCTGCTGTATCAATACATACGCCTGTTTTCATGGTATCAAGGGAAAAGAAAGGTGCATTTGTAAATAGAAATACAGCGCACAATTTCTTTTGGACTTGTATTTCGTCGTAGCTTTCTGTTTACTACTCTTTGTTTGCAGCACATGACTTTACGATGAAAATCTCTTTCACAACCAAATTTTATGCTTCTATTTAAAAGTTGTTGTAAAGTCAATGTGAGCTCGTAATGATCACAATGATGACGATCATAATGTTTATAGAAATGACGTGAATCTCGATGATAGTTGGCCATAGAATGATCGTTTTCTGGCCCGTTTCATGCAATCTCTCGTAGGGAAATAGGGCTAGTGGCTTTTTCGTCGTTTTTATAACTATTTTCATCCCAAGAAGAAGCCTGACTGCTACCAACTACCAACATTAACGACCAAGACGATTCAACAAACACACATTTTAAAAATGATACCATCAACTCATGCGACGTAAAACGTGAAACGGATATGAAAAGAGTATAGAAGTCTACGTAAAAACACTCGAGTGAACTCATGTCCTTGTGGTTCTTTTGCTTTCACGGTGGAAATGAAAATATTGCACCAACCCGAAAAATCATCATCGCGTTTTTTATGCAACAAAGACATACACAACAAGACATACACTGTTCTTTCTTCTTTTGGATTATGCCCAACAAACACACTTCAAAGGGAAAAGTAGGAGAAAAGCGTTTCATGCATGCATTTGCATTCTATAGAGTCTTGTCTAATCAAATGTTTCATGCGACGCAAATATGTTTGAAGTTGACTTGTAAAAGGTAAAAAGAGGAAAATTCTCTCAGGGAAATGCAGTAGAACGTCTACATACTATTCTGCGTATGTGTGGGTTTTAATATACAGCTAAAGAAAAAAGTAAAACTGGGAAACTATTTTTGACGAAAAGATGAAATCGCAAGGTTTGATTGAAGATTTGTATGCAGGGTACTGGAAGAAATTTGGCAAGAAAAAGGCATAAATGGCAGCAATGTGCATGTGCATAGCTAATATTTTGTGCTCTCTCGTTTATTCCAACTCAAGTTTCCCAACGCATGAGTTGAGGTAAGGTTGAAATTCTTTGCAATCTTGTTTGGAAGTTGGTTTGAAACCAATAATGGTAGAAATTTTATCGGCCTTGCCAAACTTTTTAGGAAAGTTTATGTTTCGCAGACTGGGAACTGACATTTGTAGTAGGAGCGAGGAAATTGCCTTATGATGTATTTTCCTCTGGCTAGAAATATTTACTTTCAAATATCAAATTAATCTCCATTTTCTACCAAGTATTTTCAGTGAAAATAAGTGAAAAAAATAAATTGATGTCATTTTTGGCTTGAATATTTCCTTCTATTATTCAATTGACATGGAAATGAAGCTTGATTGAAATCTTGGTAAAAAATCAAAAAGATAGAATCTAGTAAAAAAAAGTAAGTAATCCAAGTACATTTCATTCAGAGGAATAAGTCTCTCATGGGAATATAATCTCTTGTATTTGAGTTGGTTTGCCACGTGTAATATGACAGCTCTCATCGTGATTCAAGTTAAAGGCAAGGTTTTTTTTCCTGAAGAAGAGATTTTCCATGCATTCCGCTGCATTCGTTCATTCACTGATTGTTTTTCTTCGGTATTTTCTTTTCATGTCACAGAAATAATTACTGCTTACCACGAAAGAGAAAATGAAAATCATGACAACAAATCATACAGTGACTCGACCATATATAAATACCAACCCGAGTCGTATTATATGTTGCATCGGGGATATTGATTTTGGATTAATGGTGAACAATAATATGAAGTAAGAGTCATTCTACAAGCCATATAACTAATGAAAGGAAATTCTCGGCAACTGCTCAAATCTACAGAAAATCAAGAAGCTTACAAGAATGATCATAAATGAAGACTTTCTTTCTCATGGATGAAAAATACACCCATTTTACACCTATTTTATTTATACATAAGGTCAACGGTTTAAGTTTCTTATGCTACTTTACTTTTCCTTAAGATGTTGCGTTATCTTTTGGTTTCATTCACCCGAAATTTAATGAACATTTTAGTAGTTGTGTGTTTCATTTTGTCAAACTTTGAGCACTGCACTCCAGATTCGTGTAACTAGTTTTTCTCACAAATTTCGAGCCAGTCGCAGTAAATCTGCTTTAGGAGGACTGGCAATGAGCCTTGTTTCTTTTCAAACGTCTTTTCACAGACACACTGCTTGTTAGTCAAAAACACCGACCGAGTGTATTCATTCATAGACAGTGGTAGTGATTCAATGATTCCAGAAAGAATATTATGAGAGCAAATTGTCAACAGCATATTGCTTCCACTGCACCAAGTGCAACGACGAATACGGAGTACTACGACTAGTGAATTTCGATTAGATATCCTTTTACACGTAAAGTTGAAATGGAAACAAGACCCCACGTCACAGACAAAACATTATAACAGTGTTTTCAGTTTTGTATAGGACGAAACCTCAACCTCGAATGCACCAGACAAAAATCCCATTTCCATCGTCCATCCACCATCGAGAAAATAGCAGTAGCAGCATATTTGCTCCCTCAGTTGAATTGAAACTTTTCATATCTTTTCAGCTTATTACTTAGGTCTTCGTGCGTGCTCTTTTACATTCAATTCCATTTCGTTGACTTTTCACTATTTCGTTTTTTTATTCCCTTTTTCTGCAAAAAGGACATATAATAATAACACCAGTAATGACACTACGTTTTTTGGGGGACCACATAACCTTACTCTAGAGGGAAAGTGGTGGTGATGGCGTGGCAAAAGGCCAGAGAGACTCACGTACACGATCAATTTATAGTTTTCATTCCTCTTCATTTTTTTTAAACTGTGATGCATTGGTTGGTAGTAGACTATGTCGTATCGCCATCAATGTCGCTGTTTATTTTAAGAACAGCACTTTAAATTTTCTTGTATTTTTCTTACGAGTAAAAAAATACTATAATATCTTAAAAGCGCGTTGACATTTCTTGTAAGCATTACAAAACTATCTCATTTCTAGCTAGTTTATATTTAATTCAAGTGCAACTTGCAATGCAATCGTTGTTGGGTTGTTGTGATACACAAAGCTTTTTTTCTTCATACACTACAATCTGTCTCATGAATTGTGCAAGTAGTGGGAATAGTCTTGCACAACATCAACATCCTCTTACACCCCACACTTAAAAAATAAGGGATAAGTATGTATACATCTACGATATATGCAATGTGACATGAATTTTATAACTTTCTTTGGTATAATATTGTGTTACACATATTCCAGTATTTCTACCACCGTTACAATGCTTTTATAAATATGATGTCGTTGTTTCTTATGAAAAGTAGTTATAGTATTTTAACTTAAGTCACTCGTGTGAATGGAAGAATATATGTATGAAGAGGGCCATACTCGTAAAATTCATTGTTTTTCAGTACACAGATATGGACGAGAGGTAGAGATACGCCACTCTTGTGTATTTTTTTCTGTGGAGACTGCATAAAAACGTGTAGATGTGTTTGTTGGCAGTGTTTACATCAATTTACTCCATTTCTATTTCAATGTAAAAATGAATTCATGACATCTCAACCAGTAACGAGCAGCGTAAAAGCACACCTATTACAATAACATGCCATCTGAAATACTGCACAGCACAATTTACGTAAGAAACTTCTGTATATGCAAGTGTTGAACAGGAAAGGGTAGGATATATGGTTGTTGCTTTGCCGAATGCCGAATCCAGTCAATTCCTTCTACTGCCGCAGTAAGCAGTGGGAAAGAAGCTTTATAACATAATATTACAGTTTTCCAGAGTTGCATTGTTACAGGTTACAAGCTGGCTGGCTTTATGGTTTTGTTCTCTGATCTGGTTAGTCATTTTACCAAGAGAGCCGTAAACTTAAACCCATCTTCATTCCACCTTCCCATTTCAGAAACATTGTTTAACTTCGTCACAAGAGACACATTTGTGCATCCTTTTATGCCCGCGCGATCCGTTTGCATTTTCCCTTGTATTAGTGAATGTGTTATGTGCACGAGTTGAGTCAATACTGCCTGTCAAGTGGCTTTCATCGGGTTTTCACTGAAGCAATTGTGTTTGGAAATGGGATAGAAAGCAGCACTCGTGAACAGGATCGCATCGGTAGTGCGTAAGCAAAGCCAGTCTTTTTTGGTAGTTTACAAACTTGTCTATCGTCATCACCATCAGTTCATAGAAAACAATGAAAGGGTCACCCAGGTTAGAAACCGATGAACGTCCCATGTAGCAAGGAAACCATAAAGCAGACATCCTCTCAGCATTTCAGCAGACACTTGAATGTTCATGCTTTTTCCGCTTGTAAGGAAAGGAATCACACGAATGAATATCAACTCATGCACATATTATACATCTCCCTGACACAGCTCTTCTGGGGCCCACATTTTGCACACTGCATTTTTCCAGAGGATAACAACCTGAGTTGAGCCAGAGTGTAATATAAACTTTGTGTCTCATGAAAAATTGAAAATAGTATGTCCATCGACGAGAATAACGAAAAGGTGTAGAGAATCAGAATGTAGTGAAGTGAATCGCGCTCAACTTAACATCAACATTGAAAAACGCACACACACACACGAGTTGAAATTTTATGTCTGTGTAATAGCAGTCATTTCATGAAATGCAACTGGCCAAATAAAAATGGGCACTTCTTCTGAATCACCCTTTCTTCTTACCAATTTATTTTTTTTGCCTTTTTATGCTCTCCTAAACATTGCCATACATGTGCCGTAATACCACCTCCTCACCAACTTACATCCACTTACTACTACACGCTTCATTGCTTTGTGGCCAATGTCCATGTCCATGAGTATGGAAAAAAGCAGGGGGGATATTGTGACTGACATGCAGGTTAATGCAAAATGTTTGTACGAAGTGAAGGTAAATAAGCTATACAACTCCCATAAACTGCTTTCACTTATGAGTTCTCATCCTGATAAAAAAGCTACGATTTCTGAGTATGGCATACTTTTATTGTGTCTGTACTATACTGCATGTTTTTTTACTCCCTGATCCATTTCAGTTTTTTCTTTCATTTTATTCTACACAAAACAGTACATTCAATATATGTAGGAGAGGGATAACTTAATAAATGGACAGTGTGTGCTGTAAGTACTGAGGAAAGAAAGCATTCATTGCATTTGTTCGCTACTACAATACTCAGAGTTTACTACACACTACACGTTACCATTGTACAGAAACATACCCATACATTCGTGCGAGAGTAGATATGCAATCTGAATTTATGAAAGGCCTTGCTTGTGTGCTTATTAAAGTAAGACGAGGTAAATTACTCAATTTCACGGCATTCGTACGATTTCACGAGGAAAATTCCGCTGTGAATTAATGAAGCATGGCAAATATGATATCTCACTTCATTCTCTGTTGGAATGGGGAAAATAAGTCATAATGCGAGAGAGAGAGATGTTTTTAAGTCTTTGTGGGTGTATGGTATAGAATGAGAATGCATTTAGTGGATATAGTAGATAGAAATTTTCTTTATAGTATGCAAACTATGTACAAGATTCGATTTACTTACAAGTACGCTAACTGGAAATATTATTGATGAAGTAGTATTGACGGTTGATATAGTTCTTTTGGAACGTTTAGATTGCGTTTCCTTGATTGGTGAACTTTGTGAGACTTCTATTACTAAAGGCACTATTGTGCTCAACTCTTTGGAATTCCTCATCAAACTCAAATCACACCGGTTGAGGTGACGCTTGAATGATTCTTATTCTAATAATTGCTTTCACGGATGTCAGTCCTTCAAAATGAGATTTTGTAGTTACGACTAAAAGTAAAAGCAATGAACTTTTGTATTGATCGCAAACAACTGGCATGCTTTAATGGCGTTTAGAAATCAACTCGTGCAGATCCTTATAGCGACTAATTACAGGTTGTTTGAAGAAACAAACGGGTTTGCTAGGCAGTCAATCGAACAATTAAACGCTTTTACTTATTTTCGAAAATAAATAAATGCCTCTTCAACATTCTTGATTTTGATGTGTATTTAGGCGGATTCCCAATGTTTTGAAATAAGCATCAACCGTATAGGGTATAGATTATAAACAAAACATACTACAAATTTTTAATAACAACAGTAGGCACGATTAATTATTTCATAAATAAGCTATTATATAAATGCTCCCCGTCTAGTAGAATTATAGATTATGAAATAGCATAATAGAAAGAGATTTATCATGAATTACTAAATTGTGCTGTATAATATTTATGTCCGATAATCCAATCCCAAATTATTTGAATCTAGACGATTTTCTTGAGTATTTAAACAACTTTGTTGAAGAAACAAATGCACTATAATTTTGGTAATCGATTTTATTTTATTTTGTATGCACATGTTCCATGATATGATGCTTTTATAACAAAGCAGACAAAAAACGTTAAAATTTTATGCTTACTATACTAAACATCTGCTAAAGGTTTGCATGTATATTTCTATCCGATAAGGAACAATTATGTTGTCCATTTTATATTCAAGAATATGAAAACAAAACACACCACAATCTGTTGTTGTTTTGATCGTAAATGCAAATGCACTTAAATAAGGAATACAATGCTTGTTATTTTGTTAGGGCAAACTATTTTGTTATTTTGCCACTTTTTAAATTCTCTTTGAATGGAATTATGAATTCTTAAGAATAAATTACATCACAACAAGCCAATTTCCTTTCACTACTTTTTATTTTATATTTGCTACGTAATAAATAGATGATACAAATTTAATGTGGTGGCTGTTTCTTATCTCAACTTTACAGGATTCCACTCATTTTAACAATTTATTGGCTTACTATATTGACGTGGTATTTTCAGTGGCTTATTTTTTTGTAAACGAAAGTATCAGATAAACTGAACTGTAAGTATGTCATCCTAACAGCTCACATCACAAAACGATAGAGTGGACTGACTTTTAGTTGAGAAAAGCATCATAATATCTGTACACAGCAAATATGTATGTAAATCGGAAACAAACATCGGACTGTCACCCGTCATCAGAAAATGTTTTATTATCGAGCGGTTTCTTCTCTATAGTGCAAATTTTGGTGAATACATATATAGTCAGTCCATTACATTTACTTTTTGTTGTGGAGAAAATAATTGTAAACTAGGAAAATCAATAGATATTTTGATGAACAAGCTGTTTCTGAGTGAGACTGAAGAACTCAATAGTGACTCATGGTGAAAGTAGAAAAGTATTGTATTTTATGTCATGCGAGAATTAGTGACATGGTGTGTTTTGTGAATAAATGTTTTATTTAGCACTTTCCACTACTGTACTGTGTCATCAAAATATGTTCCCTTTTCGTACAATTAACAATACAATACATACGAATAGACTTCGCAGTTTTGGTATCGGTGCTGCAATTTGTTGGAGAATTTCCAAAAATATATTGGTCATGCATAGGGATTCTGCATGTTTCATTATAATTGATAGCATTACATTGTCCTGAAAATATTGTTTTATACTTACATTTAACGTCAACTATTGACAAGCAGGAAAGATATTGGTTGATTGACTTTTCTCGTTGAAGGACACAAAGTCTATAAAAGTTACATAAGAGCTTTCTTTATAGTTATATAATACCATAACTGTAGCTTTTTATGTGTCTTTACGTAAGAAAGCTTAGTGTGTCTCAATGTTGTTTTCTTTAACTTCTTTTCAAGGTTATCTTACCGTCACTTTCGTGTTACATTTATAGTCAGATCAGAACTGAAAGTTACAGGCCAACACACACCATGAAAGTTGTACTTTCTCGTTTGGTGTCTCTAGAACAAATTGAAAATTCTAAATGGATGCAAGTAAAAGTCGCAAAGTCAATCAATACATAATGTTCGTTGCAAATGTGGGGTAACTTTTTAAGGATATTATATAATGTATTTTTGGAAATCAATCATTTCGTTTCCAAGTAAAATCTTTTTAGTTTCGTTTCGTTTAAAATATTCAAGTTTTTACATTTATACTTTGAATGTGATTTAGAAAATGAACATCATTATTGAATCAGTCACTTCGTAACCCTTAAAATTTCCTGTCAATTTTAATCAATTCTCATTTTCACTCCTCCAACTGTCTTCCAGTAGATCAGCGGAGTAATAAATATAAACTGTAAGAGCAAATTGATTAGGCGTTTATCGTCATGACTGTGATTAAACTACAACTGCGCTAGTATTTAAGTTGGCTAATTTATCCAGGAATACGTTCCTATATGATATTATGCACATGTTCTTTATTGCGCAAATCAAATATCGTTTTTGGGTACAAGGAATTTAGTGGTAATAGAAGGAGGCAATTTGCATAAACTTCAAGCAAGATACTACGCAGTTTATGCGGTATGTAGCAATAATAAACGCGACACAGTGTGTCGTACTGCACCCTCACTTTTAAGATACAAGAACACTCTCAGTCGATTTCTGTACCTCTCTCGACAAGTAAACGATTTTCCTTCACATATCTTCAAAGTTATTTCCATGCTAGAGTAAAAAATAATTTGACTTCTTTCTCAGCATTTGCAGCTGGTACCCCACACACCATACCACCACACCACTTTACTAACTTATTCTCGTTTATGTACACGCAAATGAAGGAATGAAGATGCACAACCATTATGCATTTTATTTCCACATCATCACCATCAGAATCCCATTACTAACCTTTTTCTCCATCAAACAAACAGCAAGTGATCAACCAAAATTTTACTTGCGAATGGTGGAAATTTTCGCTTGAATGTCTCAATTAGACCAGTGTTGTTACATTTCCATAAATTTTATAGCTAGATGCATAAACTACAACTACCTACTTAAGAATACAAACATAAAAATGAGTCCTATTACAATATTTTTATTCTTATTACGGGAAGAATAGATGATTGGTCAGTTGGGTTGGCTAAGTGAAAAAAAAACTTTTCCTGTCTCTCCCTCTCATTCATTTTTAACGTTTGTTTGCACTCATAAATTTTGATGGTTTCCCCTTTTCCCAACTATGTACAATAGAACGGTGGTCCCAAGGCCGCAGCAGGAGGGTGGCGTGGAAAACGCAGAGGAAGGCGAGGAGAAATCCCACATTGAGTCTGTAGTCATGGCCGCACATTAAAGAATGATCTTGTGTGTGAGCCCTGGATGTTGGGTGTTTTTGGGAAACTGGCATCATCTGTCTGTCAGCATACATAGCACACAGTCAGCATGCACCCGTATCTATGGATGCCATGCAGGCAATCATAAATGTTGGTGTTCATCTTCATCTCCAAAAAATGATGAAAGTGGGAAAGAGAACGAAAGCACATTAAGTATCTCATTTGCACTCATCATGAGCCTTTATTACTGGCTAACAGAGTATTATTGTATGTAGCATGGCTGGTTATCGTCATTAAACATCTTGATGATGATGAGTACCACCAAACCAACCAAACCACCACTCTTTTATGTATAATCTCGAGGAAAATAATATTTCATTCATGTGCTCTGCTCATTTCAGTTTTCTTTTAAATGAGCTCAGTAGAAAAACTTCCTACACAATATCGTCTCCTCTTCGCTTTCACGTGGTTTTGCAAGAAACTTAAGAAAACTCATTGGCTTTATTTGCACTTTTCATCTTATGTTACAGTTGCACTATTTGGGATGAAATCGTTTGAATGATTTTCGAAGATGAAAAGTTTCTGGAAAAGAGATAGCATTCATTAATATTTTCTCGAATTGAATTATCTCTTGAAATGTCTGCTAGAAAAACATAAGAAAAGAAAAGTTTGAATTATTATAAACTTTTTCATCAACATGCAATAAGTCTGAAGTCTCGTTTATAAAGTTTATGCGTATGTTATAATATGGCTTTTCAATTTTGTATTTGTACTTAAAATGCTGATTCATTCAATGTATTTTTTATGATATATTTTGCAGGTTACAGTGGAGTGCAAGGCAAGGATAAACAATAATGAACCCACAAAAGTGATGATATTGTCATCGTATTAATTTTATTTCCTGGCCACAAATTTGCTACTCGAAGCAATGCGTAGTCAGTAGATTTGTGATGATCCCTAGAAAAACAAGAAGTGAAGAAGGGCAACAATTATCAAGCTTTAATTTACATTTTAATTAAGAAGTGAGTTTTGTGCTACCAACGACAGTGTATAGTTATTGAGGTGTTTGTGTGTTCTGTAGATAAGTTTCCGGTTACAGTCGCTTCTTTCTTGGTCTTCTTCTTATCACACTTATTTAGATGAAAACCCAAGAACAACATTTGGAACAGCTTGCAACAACCAAACAACATCATAATAATAATTATAGGAAAAGATAGACCGACAAATAGCAGGATATCTGGGCCCATCATTTAATCTATCTCCAACACGTAAATACTAAGATACTCTATCACAATGGATGAGTGTGGTACGAGTGCCCGAATAAAGCCACGACCTGATCCAAAGGATCTCATAATCTGTAGCTTGGAAGACACAATCATCATTCCAGCAACCACCACAAGTGACAAGGACAGCAGTGGTACCACCGCCTTCAGTGCCGTTGCCACCACCTCCACCACAACGTCTCCGTTAATTGACATAAGCAGTCGTCGCCGATCTCATTTCACATCCGTGAGGAAGAATTCTTTATCCCTTTCAACATCGCCATTGTCATCATCACCACCACCACCACAATCATCGTCATCAACACCAGTATCATCAGCATTTTCTCCAATGAACAGTTTCACGCGAGCTTCTTCCAACATAATCTTCCTCTCCTTCATCATCTTTTTGAGCTTACTGTCAACGGTGAAAGGTAAAGAACCATTTTTCCTTTACTCGTTCCTTTTCGTCTCATCCTTAAGCTGGATGGGCTAAAAGTAATTTCGTGGCTTAGTGAAAGGTTCACACAAAAACCAAACTGCCAAAAGTAGAAAAAAGTCTTCGTTATGTATACTCTTTATTTTTTAAGTAAGAAAAATCCTTTCTGATTTGCCCATGGCCTTTGGCTATATTTCTTGAGAGAAGTGTATAAAGAAGAACCATCTTTTTATATACTCAGCCGCTTGTTATCACAAACTCCTTTGAACCAAAAAGAGAAAAATGCTAAATTTACTTCACCGAAATTTTCTCCTTCTTTCTCACTCTTTCTTCATATCCTTCTTCTACGTACACTTTTGTGTGCACTGTCCATATGCATGTTTGCATTTTGTAAGAAGTAAAGAAAAGTATACTTAGTTGGTAGAATTATAACAAGGAATAATGAATCGTAGGAAAAAGCGTAAAGCTTTATTACCAACTTGAAAGGGAATCTAATTACTTTGTATTATCACAAAAAACTACTTAAGTAACGACGTTTACACAAAGTAGTTCAAAAAACTTCAAGGTCTTCATACTTGAAGGGATCTCACACACACACTAGAAGGAAAATTAAAATATAACGAATTAAATTAAGAAGTAATATATACACGCAATATTACCCGTTGCCCTTGGATTAAAAATTATATTTTACTCGAGAAAAACAACTTTCACTTATGTCTCGGTCAAATATGATCTTTCCCTTTGTTAATTAATTCTGCTGCTCATACAAGAAAGTCTATTTAAAAGAGTTTCTTCCTTTTGAATTGAGTACAGTTTACACTAATTTCTTACAACACTCAAGTAGTATGCTCATATTATTCTAAGCATATAGAAAACCGAACTTTTTATGGTATAGTAACATCAGCATCGTTCATCTTATAATGTGTTGTTGTGCATTGGAAATGTTGAGAATGTTTTGGCGAATGATGACTGAAAGAAATCCAGATCTGAAACCAACTTACAACAACGTTCAATCTGAGCATAGGCTCATTTTAATTACACTTCTTTACTGTCTCGTTTCTCTTCCTTCCTAAGATGATTGCCTTCAGGGATAAGCATTCAAGTGGGTAGTCCGAAGTTTGTTTGTGTAAAGTTTTTGGTTTTATAACATCCAAACATATACTCACTCATGCTATACGTTCATTTAACATAATCATTCCACCAATCATACCACAACTTATTAATTCATCTGATTTACGATTACTGCCAAACCACATTTTATGCACCATACATTCACGATCAAGGTAAATGCATGAATTTTCTATAATAGCTTGTAAGACCATTTTTTGGGAAAACGGAGAAATACAGAGATGTATTCCACAAAAATACAATTCCCGGCAAATAAATATAAAGCTGATGATAACTATAAGGACCCAATACCTCCTAGCTACTATTTTCACAGTAAATTTTTGACATGTTTTAGTGGAACATCAATTTGAAATTTGCCCTAAGCCATTTAGTTTTTAATTGCGACATGAATGCTGTTGAAACTATATCATTATTTCCATTCATTACGTATCCATTCTTGTTTTCCTAACGTTCTTTACGCTCATTTTCATCGTTTGTATAGACCATTCAAAATGTTTCAAGTGCTCTTCTATTTA
>JAQIWN010003236.1:0-13603 GCA_034699025.1 Entomobrya cf. arborea Gr-Col-00668
ATCATCTCTATGCACTAGTCTCTTTACTGTGTAAAGAGTAAAGCGCTGCGTTGCGTTGTACAACAACGTGTGATGATGATCGCTTTTCATCAGCGCAAGCTGGCAAGCTGTTACTTGATCCTTTTGTCGAGCGAGTCAGTCGAGAGTGCGATATGCAAACATGCAAAGCAAAAGAAAAGGGAGCTCTTCTCATTACTGATGTCTTTGCACTTGTGAGAGTGTAGTGCTATTTTATGTGTTGTGTGTGTGTGTGATACTGTGAAGATGAGTTGATTGCAAATATAGTAATTTTGCAAATTGCAAAAAGTCTTAAGAATAAATCAAGGTGTTTAGCAGCTCTTAGCTTTTTACTCAATCACAGTACTCACTCACATTAAACTTTATGCACACATATGTTTTTACTACTTTGTGTACTGAGAAGTTGAGATGTGAAACTTCGCACACTACTATCACACTATCAATCAGAAAGAAAAAAAAGTGTCGAAGTCGCATGCACTGTCTTTAAAGAAAAACCTGATTGATTGCCAATTTCAATGAAAGCTCATTCGCCTAAATACTGGCTAAAAAGGCGAATGTTTACCAAGTAAATTGATTGTAGTTTGTTTAGGTGATTGTTATACACATAGGAAGACATGTTGGCTGTTTTTAAAAAAAGCTGGAGAAAGCGAATGTTGTTTTAATTGGGTTTCCATGTTCAGACTCGGTGTTCTCCCCCGCACATGTAATTAAAAAGCTAGTACACTTCAACTTGATGTACGTACTCTTCGTAGTGTCAATAGTAAAGAAGAGAACTTGAGGAGTCTGATTATTTGGTGTTAATTGTTGTATTGAAAGGGGGCGTAGTTTTATAGTTGTGGAAAAGTGCTACGGAATAATGATTGAAATGTACTTGTGTAATTTGAGACAAACTTTCCCCTGAACATTGAAACAATGAAAGTAAATCAATCTCCTGAACGCCTCTTCACTTGACGACTTTGATATTAATTGTCTCATTAATTTTCCTGCTCAAGTCAACTCCAATGATCTGTTGCAAACAAAAATTAGGGGAAGGGGTTTATAAAAATGCAAAAGTTTAATAGTACTTGTATTTTAAAGGATTGCTAGTAGTGCAGTCTCAAAATGACCCGAATATTATTTCGAAAATCGTACATGTTGACCATTTTGGTCATTGGGCTAACATTTTGGGCATTTATCACAAGAATCGGACCGGAAGTATCTTCATCTAAAGAACAAGCACGGGTAAATAAATCCAATCAGGTATGAAAAAGAATGAATCAAGCAATTATCAATTGCAGTAATTTGTGCAATCTTTTGTAAGAAATGGTAGTAGTATGCTAATGCTTGGGTTTTTTTTTCTTTTTTTGCAGAGGAACCATAAGATATTAACTGACACAATCAACGGTATAGAAGGAGAAATCGCATCACAAAAAGTTTATTCAAGTTTGCTGCTGAGTAAATTAAAAGAAAAATACACAAAGCCGAAAACTGTGACTAAACCTAAAAATGAGGAAAGCACGGACCTTCTTGGTAATAATGAAAGCAAGCAGGCATCTTCAGGTAGAGCAAAGGACCTAGATCCAAAGAAGCTTTCAGCTTTACAGCAAGAGCTACAGAATGTAGCACATCCCGGTGAGGTACAGAGTGCGGAAGCAGATAAGCAGAAGGATCATAAAGGTGGCGGAGGAGGAGTAAAGGATCCGAATTATGGTGAAGATCATCAAGGGGAAAACTTTGAGCCGGGTGGTGGGGGTGGAGCAGGTCTGTTGAGTCATGTGCGACCTGCTCCAGCATCCCCTGCACATGAGTCTGTGATAGCTGTGCTTGTGTTTGTGTGTAACCGTCCAACTGTGAAAAGAAATTTGGACCAGTTATTTAGATATCGACCTTCGGCAGAAAAGTTTCCGGTAATTGTATCTCAAGATTGTGGCTCTCATCCTGCTACAACCTCAGTTATCAAGTCATATGGAGATAAACTCACGCATATAATGGTATGTTTTTCATGCGTAGAAATATGTAAAAATCTGGGTTTCCTCTTTTGAACGGAAATGCTTATCGTACATTTTTATATGATAATTTTCAGCAACCCGACTTAAGTGATATTAAAGTTCCTCCTAAAGAAAAGAAGCTGAAGGGTTACTACAATATAGCTCGTCATTATGGATGGGCACTCAATTACACGTTTAATACTTTGAGCTTTGACAATGTCTTGATAGTAGAAGGTACTAAATAGTTTCACAAGTTTTCAAATATTTTGCAGCTTTCAGGTAGCTGTTCTAATAAAAGTGGTTTATCTTTTATTTCTCAGACGATTTAGACATTGCTCCCGACTTTTTCGAGTATTTCTCTGCAACACTCCCACTTCTTTATGACGACCCAACACTGTGGTGTATTTCGGCGTGGAATGACAATGGTAAACCAAAGAGAATCAATGACACTGCTTATGATCTCCTACATAGAACTGATTTCTTTCCGGGTTTGGGCTGGCTAATGACGAAGACCTTATGGAAGGAACTAATGATCAAATGGCCTAGAGGGTAAGTGAATTTACATGAAAAATAAAATATTTGCACTAGGTCCTCGTAATATTTGTGCAATAAAGAAATATAATCTATTTAACAATCATATTTTATGTAGTTACTGGGATGATTGGATGAGGGAGCCTCCACAAAGAAAAGACAGATCGTGTATTCGACCTGAAATATCACGAACGAGCACCTTCGGTAAAGAAGGTGTTAGCCAGTAAGTCAAATTAATTTTACATATCTTTATATAGCATTTATCGCAAACGTATGTATTTACACTTTTTTGTTTCCTGCAGCGGTACCTATTACCAAAATCATCTTAGGTTTATCAAATTAAACGACCATTTTGTGCCTTTCACATCGGTCGATTTATCATATCTCCACAAAGTAAGGACAATGAATGTATAGATATTTTAATCATCGAATAAATTCTAACTGTGCATGGTATTTATAATACTGTTGAATTTTACAGGATAAATATGACGTTAGTTTTGTTCGACGTGTATACTCAAGTCATTTAGTGAATTCCGTAGAAGAGCTAAAACGAATTACAGGAGTTCCAGTAAATGCAACATCATTGGTTAAAGACAGTACGGAATACAGACTTACGTATAGAACGAAAGCTGATTTTCGACTTACTGCCAAAAAGTTGGAAATCATGGAGGACTTCAGGGTAAGTTATTAATATCTGCATAAACAAATTTTTGTTCCTCAGTAAAAATTGAATTGATCAGTAACTTTGTAAATGATTTCTTTGTGCGACTGACAGGCTGGAGTTCCAAGGACAGCTTATCGAGGCGTCGTTTCGTTCATGTTCAATGGCAGAAGAGTTTATCTAGCTCCAGGGGCAAACTGGAATTCCTATCAGCCGTAGTGGCACGGAAAAACTAGAGCTAAGCATAAATTTATACGTATAAATGGCTACAGTACGTGGACTAACTTCTTCAAACGCGAAAGTGAAACATTTAGTTTATTATTGTGCAGATCATTGCATCTCTGCAATATGGGTGCGCCAAATAATAACATACCTGTTTAAAGATTCTGAGGCTTAACAATGCTGCCAAATCAAACTCACGAAAGCGTACTATCAACTGATAAAAAAGACATATATTTTGAAACACTGTTTTAATGATATACAACACAAGTGATTATTAGTTTATTCTACAATTTTAACGGTTACAGAGAGAAAAAGAACTGCGTCACACATTCGCAAACTATTATCATTGTTGAAGATAAGATGATAATAATTAGCTATTTTAAGTAGTTAAATTTGTACTACATTTTTCAAATGTTTAAAAGTTTGATTTTGTCAGTAGAGTGCTTTACCACATTTCATTTCATTACGGTAGAGTAAAAAATAGCTTATAAGTGCACAGCACGAACACATCAATCATAATGAAAAAATAAATGTACTAGTCTGAAAAATATCATGTTATATAAATATAAATTATCAAAAATCAAAAATGGAAACAAACCAACTTTTCGTCGTAATATATATGTATAGTAAATCATGTTGTTGATGTAAATTGAATCGTACCTCTTTTAAGTATACCTAATACATATGTAATTATAACAATACAACACACTGTTATTATATCGTACATGTCACGTTCAAAAATCCGATTGTAGATATAGAATTAGGTTATTATGTTTAGCGTAGGTAAAATTGATAGTTTAACGAAAGAATACCGGTATTTTTATGCACTTGCATTTAATCACTTATAACTTCTATCACTATCACTGTCGTTATATATATTTTCAATTTTGGTTAAAGGCTGAGCTCAGCAGTTAAGACACTAGTGATTTTGCTTTACGGTTATACATTAAACAGTTAAAATAGAAATTAAAAACATTATTGAACTCACTATGTACCGATGCTTATCCTCTAGAATTAGTGAATTTTGTGCATCTTCTCATTTGATTCTGTAATTAATAGTAATTACTGTTCAATATGTTCATAAAAGTTGCAGTTAACAGATCACTATCACTTTACCGTGCATGCAGAACGTAAAAAGTTCCTCATGAGATAAAGAAACCTTTGGAATGATTCTTCCAAGTAAATGGTTCCTTAATCTCTATTTTCCGATAAGATTTCAGAAAGTATAATACTTTTATCCAAAAATATTTTGTTGTTGAGTTTAATTTTTAGAAGTCACGATAGATTTAGTCTTAGCAGTCGGTCAATTATAATTCGAGATTTGTTTCTTTTCATTTAGTGTGTCACCTAATACAGTTAATGTAATGTGATATATTATAGAGTACAGTACAGCCATGGCTCATCAAGCAAGTTAGTTTGATTGCCATTGCCATCTTGATAGATAACCTCGACACCTGTTCATTGCATGGCATGTTTTAAGTGTTTACTTTACGATACATATAACGATTATAATACAGGTTTTATGAAGAAGTGTAAGTATACTGCATAATTTTTAATACATTTAAGGTTTAACCCCACAATTTACGACTTAAACTATACGTTAAAACCGTTTTAGTGATATGCAGATCCAAAAATTAAAAAAAAATCATTATTCTTATCTATAGTTAACATATAGTTAATTACAAACGTTTAATAAAATTACCTCGTTGAAATTGGACGTTATCTTTGTGATATGGTTATAGTTATGTAACATTTTAAACTTGTATTAAATTATTAATTAAAAATATACTTCTCAAGTTTCTCCACTGAAATTGTTAAAATCATTTCTAAATGCTTGCAATTATTAAGTACACTTAACACATAACATCATAAATGCATTTTATAAAAACTTCAACACTTCTACATAATCTTGTGCATGCTATTAATTGCATCGCATAAATAACATAATACTAATATCTATGTCTCTAAAAGGTCACGAGTTAAGCGTATTTGGGAATCAAGTGATGTGTAAGCTCAACACTGACGGATTCGATTGAAGGATTATATACTAGGATTATTTCTAAACTTCAGTAACCGAAATCAATTAAAATTCGATAAACTTTAAATAAACTTACATGAAGTAATCTAATATGGCTTCAATTTTTTTTCAAACGTACATACAAGATGCTGTAATTGTAACATATACACGATCTATAAATTCTAAACATGTTCTAGCACAATATCAAGCATTAACACAAATACTTCGTGATAGTTTACCATTCCAATGCAAATTTTAACATCTGATTCAAAACCTGTGATAGTGATAACCAAACCAATCACGCCAATAAATCAAGCTTTGCTGTAAGTTCTTGCAAAACTTTCATATGTTGCATTTTCATATTGTCTATTTCCTTGTTCAGAGCTTCCTCCTTGAACTTCGACTCTTTTCTACACTTTGTAGCTATTTTATGTAAAGTCTTGAATTTTACTTGAAGCTTATTGATTTCCTCTTCATATCTTCTACATCTTACAACACTTTCTTCTTCGTTAGCCTTTGCTGTCTGAACTTCATGCGCCCAAGTTTCCAAAAGAGATGCAAGAACTTTGTAGGTTTCCGCTGTTTCATCAGTTTGAATGAAGGCATGCGAAGTTTCCTTCTCCTCGGTTTGTACCAAACTTGAAGACTTATGGGATAATGAATCATTTGCATTGTCAGGCTGATTTCCACATTGCGTTGCATTGTCACGATTTATCATTGTTGATATCAAGTTTACTTGAACTTCGGCATCACTATTTTTACATACCCGATGCCACTTATCTTTGAACTGCCTGGGATAGTTTTCATCACTGTCAGAGTCCATGTCGTCATAATTCATTGATGTAAAGGCATCAACACAAATTGGCTCTGTAAATAAAATATCCAACGCTTATAAAACACTTTTGTCAAAAAACAAACTTAAACTAAGCACAAAAATAATCAACTTTCGATGTAGTACGGTAGTATTCTTACTTGTGATAGAATTTAACCCATATTCTGCATTCACGGCGGACCACTTCTTGAACAATTCGTCTGGAAGAACTGCCAGCCTCATTCTATACTCAGCAATTTCTTTTTCATGGCAATCATTGAGGAGTTCCTAAATAAATTAAAAGATAACATACTTAATACACTTTGTACCGATTGCCGATTAGAATTGGTCTCACAAATTTGAAATTTCTACAAGTCGAACTACCTTTTCTTCTTCGTATTTCCTCTGGATTTCTTCTAACCTTTCAGTCAGAGAAATGATCGTTTTCTCCTTGATCAAAAAATCTCCCTCTACGTCCTTCAGAAATATCTTCGTGCTTTCCCTCGTTTTGTGTTGTTCTTCAAAGTGAACTTCATCAGTCTGACAGCTCGAGTTAGTCACATCTTTATTTGTATCAGTAAAACTTTGTTCTGCTAATAACTGTTGTTGTCTCTGTTATAAATAACAATGAATATTAAAATTCAAGTAACTCATAAATGAAGTTTTTCAGAACTTTTAAATAAAATAGTGCATGTGTCATGTGCATTAAACCTTGTGAGTACGTATTTGTCCTTCCAGGTCATTTACAACCTTCTTCCATGCAACAATTTCGGTGGCATGCTTTTCTCTGATCTGCCTAACAATATCGTCTAGCTCTGTTTGGTGCGCTGAAGATCCGATTTTACTGAGTAATATTACCTGTTGTTGCAACTGCTCAACCTAAAATTATAAATAATATTAGAAGATCAATATTATGATCAAATAGCTACGAAAATCTAAGTATTAAACTGCTACATATAATCATAATCATTAAATCTTGCTTAAGAATAACATTACCTCAGCCGTTAACTTTGCATTCAGATCCGTAGCTGCAACTTCTCGTGCTTTCGCATTTTCAAAATCGTCAATCACTTCATGTAATTTGCGTCGTATTTTTTCACACTCTTGTTCCTTGAGAACTAGAAAACAGAATCAATCAATAACAATAATTTTCATTAAAATGAGTGGTTACAAACTTTTTACCAACATATCAATAAAGTTTGAAACTTACCAAAAGCTTGTTGTAAATCCGCTTGTTGATTTTCCATTTGTTTTAAATGTGTTTTGAACAAACCATTTTCATGTTGTAAGCTTCTTTTATCCTTTTGAAGTTTGAGTACTTCTTCCTCATTCCGTTCCAACTGTCTAGTCTTCGTATCCAATAATAACTGCATATGTTCTTCTTTATTCTCTGCAGCTAATAACATTTCATTGTTCAGATTACCATTGTGGGGACCACTCTCTTTTCTCGGACAATGCTGCCGGTGTAGCAATGAAATAGTTGCATTTGATTCCTCCATTTCATCTTCACTCCTATTTTTCTGATAGCTTTCCACAATAGTAACTTGCTTTTTCGGTTTGTTTGTGTTAGCATGCGGTGAAGTACCATTACCATGTAGTAGATTTCCATTCAACTTCAAGTTTCCATTGAGAGCGCTAGCTACACCGTAATTCGGACTGCTGCCATTCCCATTCACATTCAGTGGATATACAGGGTTTCCTGAAGAGATGTCTGCAATAGTGTTGGGGATCATGTTAAAGTTAACTCCGTTCAATCCAGAATTGTTAAAGTTGCCATGGCGACCATTCATGGTGGTAGATGCCTTGTTCATTGGCGAGTGATGCGGAATCCTGTCTTGATTTTGATTGAATACAAATCCACTACCATTGCTGTTGTTATGGCTTGCGCTGGAAATTCTACTTTCGTTATCAGAACCTTCATCATTAGAGGTGTCTATGTCAAATGATGCCTCAGGCAACTGATCCGCCACGTTCCTTGCAATCTATAAATACACAAAATGTATGATTATTGCGATTATTCAGTTGATGAATTGCTCCGAAAATATCCTACTACACGACTAAAACATGGAAGAAAAGCCCCTTCTAGAAACTGTATGTGATTACTGAAAATTTAAACTGATAACTGATAAAACATACCTGTTGCTGAAGGTCTTCATCATCAGAGTCATCAGAATATTCGCCCACAGTTGGCACACCATCCCCATCCCCAAAGATAGACACTTGAGTCATTATGAAAAAGTTTAGCTAAAATGAATTATGTGACTTCCGTCGTCACTGGTAGAAAAACCACGTCGAATCCTGTGCAAGGGAATCAAAATCAATTGTAAACATTCAGTCGAAAACCGAAACATGTGCGTACTACAGTACAGTTACTTTTATAAAACGCGAAGCGTTTAACCTATTCCAATCAATGAGGTTCTGATAAATCGAATTACTTTAATTACCTTTTAGACAAGACTTAGTACAAAAAGTACAAATTCTCCACCTTACACAAATTCAAAGACCCACTTGCCACTTGCACTCACTGACAAATCGAAGAATACTACCATGCACCAATTTAAAATATCAGAATGTAATGCAATTTACAATTATAGTGTAAATTGCCAGTTTAATTTTTACAAGTTACATTAATCTTTGCATATCAATGTTTTGTTTGTCACATGTCAAATACAAATAAAGATCACATGTTAAAATTCAAAATCTAAGAATGTATTCAAGTCAGCTGACAATTTTACGTAAACATTAAATAGCAAAAGTGTACCTCGTCATATCATTATCATTAGATTAAACACACCGTTAATCATTTGTCACAAAATTCGTACACTTCATTGAACAAACTTGAATAGTCTACATTTTTAAACAGTAAACTAATTAACTCAAAAAGATCTTCCAATATACAACTCTAAGACATGTGAGAACACTTTTGTATCAAATCCAGGTTAATTGATTTTTGACGTAAAACATTAATTGCTTTATACTTATACTTTTAATCGAATTGCAGTGCGTACATATTGCGTAACAGGTACCGTCAAGCACGCAACAACGAAAAACAAAAGATTTTTTTGCTCAAACCAACTTTCATTGTCCGTCAAACTGAATCTATTGTCTTGATATTTACACACGCACAGAATGAAAGGGTTACACTATTGACAAAACAAAATAAAAAAAATCAAACTACACTTTTCGCGCTATTTTGGAAACGAGGTGAAGCGAGAACTACCAATGAGTAGTTTCAGAGGTAAAATTGAAGTACACGTTCAAGGAATAAATCAATGTGTACTTACTCACTCTGAAATGAATGGTGAAAGCAAAGCTAAAGGTGAAAGGTACATTTTTACGGGGTTTACGGCTGATTTCGAAGTTAATTTGTTTGAGTGACACATTTAATGTTTGGAAGATTAATGTACAGTTTGTATTACTGTCTGTGGAGGTGACAAAATTAAGTAGTATCTTTTGTTGAAGTCCAAGACGCTGCTGGGTATCATCAGCTGATGAAAGGGTAATATTTAAAACAAAAGATTTGAATTTGTTATAATTTGTTTGTTGAAATTATAAAGTTTACATTAAATATTGTTTAATTGCTGTGATTGTTAGGTTGTTCAGAGAAGTAAGCGTAAGCAGCTGATTAAAATAACGTACTAAAAAATGCCGAAGCCTAATAAAACTGAAGCTACCATAAATAGCAATAACGACGGGGAAAATGACACCGACCTCACAGAGGAATCAGAACAGGAAGCGAAGAAAGTGAAGGAAAAGAAGCACGATGCAGGTGCAGCAGATTTAGAAAAAGTTACAGATTATGCAGAGGAAACGGAAATATCCGAAAGTGATTTTATTGGGGTAATGCACAAATACTAAATACTAATCTAGATAATTTTAGACTGGGAAATGAAATGATAGTTCGGGAATAACTTATTTATGTAAATCATTGATTAGCCTTGAAATGTATAATGCAACGACGTTTTGATTTTTGATGCCCCTTTCAGGTCCGTGGCCTTATTGAAGAAGAAATTGCCGGTCGACTGCAGAAGGAGAGGGAGTTACAGAAAGTGCAAATTAAGAAGGAGGATGTAGAACTATTAGTAAGTGATGTACAGATAATGATAATGCAATTAAAATGATCACTGATGTAATTATAATGTAAACAAGGTGGATTACAATGTGATTCTTTTCTTCTTCAAATAGGTACGAGAATTGGAAATGCCGTATGATAAGGCAGAGAGAGCTTTAAGGGAACATGGAGGGATTCTTTTCGACGCTCTGGTCACGTTAACTAATTAGAATTTAGTGTCATCATTACATTACCCAGTTCCGAGTAACTTCTTAATTTGTACTGAAAAGCGCAATTTAAATAAAATGTACGAACTACTGAACTCATTTTAGGACGCCACGTTTTGAAACGGGTTACAAAAGGATTGTATTACAAATTGTACGTGTTAACAGTAAGTTGAATGTTTTGTCTTTTGTCCGTTTTACCTATCTGAATGATTTTGTTGTGATGGTATGATCAAATTTTGTTATCAATTGCGTTGTAGACGCTAACAGACGTAAATAATTTCATGTTATTGTGAGATGGATGAATCTTTAAACATGTGTCATACAATACCACGATTTGTAATAAAAATATTTGTTGCACACAAATTTTTGATAAAGATAAAAAAACTTCTACTTTATTGAAAACACTTAAAAGTTATACAACTCTTATTCTAACTATACTGCAGTACCACTTTTACTCAATCTGAGTCAGTATTCTGCTTTTTAGTTTTTTCTGCATTCGCTCGCAATACTGCTCCAGGGCTAGGTAAAGGTCTTTGCTGGAAAAGAGATCCTGACGCTGTTGTGTCAACTCCAGTTTTGGCTCCTTCCGGTAATAGGCCACTGCTCCATGACCCCCTTCATGAAAAATAAAAACACTTGACATTTAAAAGATTTGAAGATAAAAATAAAAAATGCACATGTACGTGCTAATGTCAAGAATTCCAAATCTTACCTAGGAACATCCGAGTATGATGACGGGTCCATAGGATCAAGCTCATCATCTCGGTTTCTGCGTCGTCTATCTCGTGGGTCTGGTTTCCTGAAACGGTTATCATAATGAACTCTCTCCCTCTCTTTGTCCCTTTCCCTATCTCTTTCGTTCTCCACAGAAATAGGTTTATTTAAAGATGGCGGCAGCCCAACCGACGGCTTTTCACCTTCAGTCACTAGCTTTAATCGTAATTCCGCAGCAGATCTTCCTGGTTTGGCTTTGGGGTGCAGTGGACTGTGCCAACAGACATTGTCGGTGCCAGTTTCCCAGTAATAATAGCGTCCCCTACAGAAAGTTTGCATAACTTTAGGTTGATTACCATTGAACATAAATTGTTAGAATTGATATATACATACTTGGAATATTACATAATTAACAAAACTTACATTCCCGGATCAAATACTTCGATCCATCCTGCAGGCAACGGATATTTTTTCAGCATTTTTCTTCTGCGAACGTCGTACTTCCCCTCAGGTGTAATTTTACCAACACCCCAATATTTCACACAAAAATTGCTGCACGTATGGTAGACATTATTCTTGTTTGGACATCCATGATGACCTAGTCGGATCAATTTTGTTGTATTTTCTTTGTTTCTCTCCTTCTCCAAAGTAGCTTTACTTTTTGGGGCTGCAAGGGTCTTGGGGTCATCATAACTTTCCGCGATAACTTCTTCTACAAACCCTGCACGACAAAAGACGAGAGAAATTTTAAACCTTACGTGATTAAAATTAAATTACACATTGAAATAACTTTCAAAAAAATGTAAGAGTTGTTCCTTTTTGCAAGGTTTCACTAACCTGGAGGATTTGCAGGTTTCGATTTTTGCCCAACAATGCCACGCTTGGCTAACTTAGCCAGTAAAGCGGGTGGCAATGGCATTTTTCTTAAAATACGGGTTCCCTGTTATTTCTGCAACTTTTATGTACAACTGCTATTTAAAACATCCAAAGTTTAATAGATCAGTTTTTAGCAGTAAACTTGCCACCAAGGCAAGGCGAAGGCAAATCACTGGTTTCAGCGTACATGAAAAGGTAACAGCATAAATCTCAAACTCAGCCAGAAAAGAGCAAAGCAAGCGGTTTCACAGCTGATTTAAAGATATCAACAAACCAAGCATGCGTGTCGTGTATTATTTGCCTGCTTGTATTTTTTGGCATCAACATCGCATCGTACGACGTACGCGTAACGCGTTATAACGGCGTAACATGTAAAATGCACGAACGTTCACCTGTCACCTACACATTTTGTTAGAACGCACTAAATCTCATCTTCTCGACAACTAATTTTACACCGAAAGAATTCTGAAAACTCGGAATCACTCTACCGTAACGTTAAAATGATGAGAGTAAATTAAAATTTTAGTAACATTTTATGAAACGAACACTTCTACTAACGATAAGTTGTATTTCATTTTCATCATTCATAATCAATCATCATTGAAAATAATTAAAAATCTTGGTTAAAAGTTTTCAAGAAAGGATGAAATGTTGACCGGAATTTTAAACTGAAAAATGAAAAGTATGCAAAAAATGCAATGATTATGATCAGTCAGTAGAGTGTAGTGTAGAAAACAAAACAAAGTATCATAAAAATCCTGAAAGCAGCAAAATTAATTCATTGAATGAAACGCAGTTTCTGAATCTGAATACATATGGAGCAAATTATGCATCACGGTAACAATTTTACAAGGAAGGTGCATTGACGTAAACTCTATTGACGCGATTTCATTATAACTCCTTCTTTACGTTGATAGTTGATACCAAAATTGATACCGTATCAAAAACATAATCTCATTCTGTTACCAAAATAATAATGATTGAAAAATCCTGATAATGACAAAACCCAACGTAATGTGTAATAGTAATGGTGAATGGAAACCTTTTCTTGTCCTCTATTCCATAAATGTCATCTCCATTCCATTCCACAGTACCCCGTCACCCGTCGTCTCGTCGGTTGTATCTTTTCATTTTTTGATGCAGTGCAGTGTTTTCCCAGTTTTCCTAATTAATGCAAAAGGAAAAGCAAAGCCAATTTTGTAGAGAGAGAGGTTACAAGTTATCATCATCAGTCAGTACAAAAGTACATTTTTTATTGATTAATTTACAAGCATTTTTCTTGGTTCTCCTACTTATTTACCTCTTTCTTCTTTTTGCCAACTACAAAATCTACAGACAAACTATCAGATGAAATGAACGAAACAAGAACCAAGGAAAGCATAAAAAATCATTCCTTCCGAAAGCATCCGACTAACGTAAGCCGGTCAAACAGGACAACCCCATTTCTTCTCCACCAACCAATAAAACTTCTCAAAGCAATCTTCGTTTTAAAAAAAGCATGCAAACGT
>JAQIWN010003237.1:0-13602 GCA_034699025.1 Entomobrya cf. arborea Gr-Col-00668
CATCACATCACACACTAAAAACAAATTCACCCCTTCCTTTCATTACTAAATTACAATCAACTTCAATTAAGGGAATTTTCCTTCTGTTTTCCACACTCAAAATCAAAACAATTAGCTGCTGTAGTTCACTGACATGCATATTTAAGGCTGATATAAATATACTTGTTTATTTTTTAGTCTGTGATGGAATATTGCTGCATAGTGCATTTAAAAAGTGTTCTTATACCGTAGTTTTTACAGCTGATGTATTAAAAAGTTTGTGTTTGAAGCACGTTAAAATAAAAATATTGTACATCTTTACTAAATACGAAGATCGTGAGTTGTGTATTTAGGGGTGAACTTTTTGCGGTTAGTGTTGGGTCAAGTCTAAATGTAAGTTTGTTTTAAATTGGTCATTCAAATGTAGTTAATTATTTACCTAAGTTGTTCCAAAAAGTTATCATGATTTATTACTGTTTCGAACGTGAACAAAACAGCTAGTGTGAAACGATAATATTGATAAATGGATGTACTTTCTAATTTCTCAGTTACCAGTGAACGAAACCGGAAACCGGTTAGTAAGAATAATTGTTGGGTCAGGTTGGAGGTAAGCTAATTAAAAATTCTTGCATGGTTTTAAGAAACTAGTCAGTATTTCAACCTTGATCCCACTTTAATTAACTGTGGTTTTAAATTTACAGTTGGGTTGAATAGAAGAATGCAGTGGTGGATCGTGGCGCCCTGAGTACATATTTATTTCTGGACATCGTAGCGTAGACATTGACTTCTCGTATGACAAATTGTTCGTGAACAATCTCAAATAAGCAATATGACGACTGAAATGCAAATGGACGAACTGGAGCAAGTTTATCGGGCTGTCCAGACACTTTACAATGACAGTAGTGGTATACCTATGAGTGATAAACAAGCAGCAAGTGCTTGGCTGAATGAATTTCAAAGATCGGTAATTACTTTAAAACTAATATCATTAATGCTTATGCTTATGCAACTGCTGATTCATTTTTAGTCGTAATGTAAATGGATTTGATTAACTTTATTTACTGGTGAATGCAGGTGAAAGCTTGGGAAATAGCTGATCAGCTACTTCACAAGAAAATTGATTTGTATTCATGCTACTTCGGTGCACACACTTTGAGGACTAAAATACAGGTAACAATTTAAAATAAATCAAGTTAGTATTTTGTAAGTAATCATTTCCAAGTTTGTAATTTCCACTTATGCTTAATTATTATATATTATTTCACTATATAGGGATATTTCCATGAACTTCCCGTTGAAGCTCACCTGTCACTTCGGGATTCGTTGTTACAACATGTAGCTGCAATAACCGCCGACACAGATCACATTATAGTAACTCAGTTATGTTTAGCCGTGGCGCATCTTGTATTGCAAGCCAGTAGCTGGGCGGACCCTATAAGTCATCTTCTGGGAACGTTCGGATCGGACCCCAGTCATTGGTGGCCAGTTGTTGAGATTATCACATTGTTACCTGAGGAAGTGCACTCGAGAAAATTGCATTTAGGAGAAAATCGAAGACATCAAGTTATTGCGCAATTGGAAGCTGCATCACCAAGTGTGTTAGACTTTTTGAGACAATGTTTAAATGTAAGCTTAGGACCAGCTTGCCCTCCCGGTGTTCCCGTCGATTTGATGAAAGTGAGTATATTAAAGTGCTTCGCGTCGTGGGTCACCTCAAATCCGGAATGCTTTTGCAACGACCGACAAGGGGAAGTGTTGAGATATGCAATTGAAAATCTTCGAAGTGGAAAGGTAATTAAGTATCATACGTTATAAAAAATTGTCGAAAGAGGAATAGGGTTAAACTCTGTCACTATCTTTAACTAGTGCGGCCCAAAGATTCATGTTGCTGCAGCAGATTGCCTTTGTGCCGTTATCGAAGTGGTTCCGGATATTGATGCATCCAGCAACAACAATGCACTAGAACTTCAAAGTTTCCAGCTGAATCTCTATACGTCTATTACAAGCTTGGAAGAGGCTTATCACTATTCTGTTGCGGAAGAGGACCAGGACAAGTAAGTCGCTGTTTGGCCAAATTCTTACTTTACTTTACACAAGTGGATATTTTTTAGTTAAATTATTATTTTTTCTGGATTTAGGGTGATGAACTACTGTCGGATATTTACGGAATATGGAGAAAGTATGATTCCTTATATGTTACGAAGTTGGAGGGATCCCCATTATTCAATAAATATTATTAATCTTATATTAACGTGTGAGGGTCATCACGATTATGATGTAAGGGGCTATACCAAATATAAATTTAGCAGGGGGTTGACTTTTACAAGAGATATGATTGAAAAAATAAATGTTTTTTGTTCCTTAACAGGTTGCGGAAATGACATTTGGATTTTGGTATCGCCTATCTGAAGACTTGTATCATGCTCATGATGAATCACTGAATTCGGTATTTCGTAGTTTTGCTCAAAGACTGGTTGTTGCGCTGTATAAACACTGCCAAATGGAACCTGATCATGTGCGTGCCAACATTTACAACTAATAAGATGAAGGCTATTTGAATTTAATTTAAGGTATTTATATTTTATATTTTTTAAATCAATGTTTAGGAAGGCCCGCTTAGTTCAACCGATGAGTTCTACGAGTTCAGGAGGAAAGCATCCGAACTTGTAGAAGATGTCATGTTTATTGTCAATAGTCAACAAGTTTTCCAGGAACTAGGACAATTATTCATCGGAGAAAGCAGTTGGGAGAGCAAAGAGTCAGCACTTTATCTTTTGTACCATGTTGCGAAATCCATTGACACGTGAGAAATCGTTATAATATTGTCTATTGCTCAGCTCAATACGTGCTTACAATGAATTTTCTAAATCCCAATTTGGTTTACTTAATTTTTTCGTAGGAGGGATCCAACTGTAGTTGCACCTGTTATGGAGGCTGTACTTAATTGTAATGATTGGCGTCATATAAGCCTTAAAATATCAGCGATTAGATTCTTAGGAGGAATGGCACCGTGGCTAAGCAGGCATCCAGATGACGTTTTAGAAAAGACAATGAATTTCCTTGTAAATAGTTTGCCTATTAGTGAATGCAGTAGTACTGCAGCAGCGGCGCTACAGGTAATTTACTTCTTCTTAAAATCATTTTTAATCTAGCATTTGTGCAAGTTTTAAATATTTTTTTGTTTTATCCTTATCGTTTTCTGATTTTATAGAATGTTTGCCAACAATGTGCTGATCATATTGCTAGTCGCTATATAAGCAACTTACTGACAATAGTTGGACAGCTGGATACGTATAATGTGTGCAATGATGCTGTAGTAGGACTTTTGAAGGGTAAAATACATAAATATCGAGCATATTTGTATTCCTACCGACGAATAAATATATGTGATATGTCGTTTCTGTACTGATTTATTATATTTTATTTTTAGGAGTGGGACATGTTGTTGGGATTCTCCCTCGAGACCAGTTATCTCAGATAATTCGTCAAATCTGTTTGGCTCAACTTCATCCTTTAAATCAACTTTGTGATGTATGTGTAATATAACTATACTAATTTATGCAGATAACTTTCTTCTTTTTTTACTTATTTTGGTGCATTAATTGCTTACTTTCAGAGCGAACAGTTGTCTCCGTATCAGAAAGGGACAAAAAATGATCCTACGTTTTGGATTGATAGACTGGCAGCATTGTTCCGAAATACATCTGTGCAGAACAATAGAAGTGATGACATGACTGAACATCCCTGTAAGCCGGCAATATGTGAAGACGTCTGGCCTGTAATCTCAAAAGTTTTTAACAAGTATCAGGCGGATTCAAGGGTAATGGAAAGAGTTTGCAGGTGTGTCCGGTACGCTGTCCGATGTGTAGGCAGACATTCTCATCCTTTCTTGGAACCACTGGTTATGCAGGTAAACAAAGCTGAGCTCTTTCTAGAAACGTCTAAACAACAGGCCAAAATGGTTTTAAAAAATTTTAAACTCACGATCTTTATTCCAGCTAATTGCACTGTACGGTGCTCATCATCACAGCTGCTTCTTGTATCTTGGCTCGATTTTGGTTGACGAATATGGAGAAGAGCCCCAATGCGTGGATGGTTTATTACACATGCTGTCCGCATTCATACCTCCTACTTTTGAACTATTAAATCAGACAGAGGGCCTGAGAAATCATCCTGACACGGTGGATGACTTTTTTCGATTGTGCACTAGGTATTGTGTTTTAATCATTTTTGAAATTGTACTATTACCTATTTTTAAATTGACTAACTAGGTTGTACTGTTCACATTGTAGGTTCTTACAACGATGTCCAATCGCCTTGTTGAAGTCAGACATTCTATCAACTCTGGTATCATGCGCTACTCAAGCCACACAACTGGATCACCGAGAAGCAAATATATCAGTTGTCAAGTTTCTGTTTGATTTGGTGCATTCGGGAAAAAGACACAGCGATGCTCCAGACTTTGTAGAAAGAAAGACCCTAGTTAAAAATATAATGTTGCAGCATGGACCTAATTTAACTTCCATGCTTATTCATGGAGTAATATTTCAGTTACCCACGTACACTATAAGTGACATTTGTGAATTATTATACGAGATAAAAGAAGTATTGCCAAAGGTATGTTTTTCAATCAATTTTGGAATAATATTCACTTTCATTGAATTTGAAATTTGCATTTTCAATATGACATTCGCTTTGTAGGAATATGCATCGTGGCTAGAAAATGCACTGAAACAATTACCAGAGAAGACACCCGCGGGTACCCAAGCAGCAACTTTACAACAACTGGAAAATTTTCACAAGCAAGCAACAAGGTAAGCAACTATTATATAGTTAATAAATTTGACTGCATAAATAGTAAAGTTGTTAAGAAAATGATTTTTCGTTGCAGCGCCAGAAACCCCAAGGAACTATCAAGAAGCTTGAAGGACTTTTGTAGACTATATCGATAACCATTATTTGGTGATTAAATGTCTAATAAAATAAACTTTAAGTTGTCGCTCTATTTCTGAGAATTGTTAAGTCTGACTTATCTCATTATTTTTAGTTTTGAGGTAACATTTGACTGTTCCAAATACTTTTTAATACGTGTATTATTTATGCAAACACAGACGCATTCAAAAGAAAATTTATTTGATAGTTTTGATTAACTTTGTTTCTTCAATATGTTATTTGTAAACTGTGTTATAATACATTACATCAAAATGTGATTGCGAAGGGATGGTATGTCTTTGGTATTAGATGTATACCTTTTCTTTGATAGATAACAGTGAAGTGATTTTTACATTGAGTTGGAGTACGTATTTTGCCAACGATGATAATTATTAATTTTTACGGTAGAAGAGTAGTTAGCTTAATTTTTTATAATAAAAGTCATATTTTGTTTGGATAGAAGTTTTTCTAAACAAGTTGTCATTTTTATTTTCCCATTACATATATATGCAGTTATATTATTACATTTTAGGACACTTGAGTGTAAACTTTAGTAGATAACTTTCACGGTAGTTAGAAGTTTAGAGTTTAATGTAGAGCACCAGTATTCTGGAATCTAGTTATGATCACTTGGATATTATTTAATTCATGTATGTTGCCTAATCCTGTTTTACGTCAGGTACTGTAAGAATTTTCTTGCGTTGGAAGGTCGGAATTTGTTACTTTGTCAAACTTTTATGAGTTGAAAAATATATAAATGTATGTTAGTAATATGTTATAGTATAGTAAATGAGTCTATTTATAGTAGAGTACAAATAAAAGAGAAAGAACTCAAGTTAAAAGAGTCAAAAGTTCAGTTTTTGTGCCAACGATTCATTGGAAGACACTGTTAGTTTCGGGCTATTTTCTGAATAAAACTGTGAGTACCATCTTCGAAATGATTTTATCAGTTTATCTTCTTTCGTCAGAATCGGACGGTTGATGAAGGTCTTCCTGTTCCAAATGCGTATGTCTCTTGAAATCTACGCAAATAAATTATGAATTAATGCGATTTGAAGGCTATCAGTTGTATTTTTTCAAATACTGAAAAGCATATTTAAAAATTGAAGTTGTAGATCAAAACTTCAAACCTGTGTAGCTTCTCCATGTAATATTAGCAGACCAAGTGGGTGTATAAAAGTCGAGGCAGAATAAAATCGATGCGTTACACGTTGAAGTAATGGTTCGAGTGGTGTAACATTTTGGACTAAAATACCCTTTCCGAAAATTGTTTCGAATTTCATGAGCACAATACCAGGTCCTAGCTGAATTATTCAGAGAGAAGAATATATTCAGCTTATAATACATTCATTTTCATACCTCATATTTTCATGTCTTTTAAATCATCAGTGCCAACTACGCATTTTACCTGATGGACATCAACTTCAATATGGAAGAACGGGAGTTTATTAAATACGCTTATGTGATGATTAACTTTTAAAATCGCTTCGTGATGACGCTCTTCATTTGGACTCCAGTTGGCAGACCAAACATGCTTAATAAAATTCCATTCAATGGAAGACTCGTCGGGGTTAGTACCAGTTAAAATAGCTGATGTGTGTACAACGTTCAAATGAGCAACATCAGGTCCATTTTCCGGTATTTCCTGAATGAAACAAACAGTTAAAAAGTAAAAGTAAAGTTAGATAAAGTGTTTAATGACTGTAGTGCACATGTAGAACATGTGTATTGCCTTAAATCAGCAGAGCAAATTCATTGCAGATCAACTAAAATTAAGATCAAATCATAGTAAAAAAAACTCAGTTTAACATGTGCTAATGCTTACGAAACCTGCATACAATTTTTTAAGCGAAAATTCACCCTCCCACCAGTCGTCACATTACATTATATTCTTTGATACATAACACAAAAGAAGTTTCTTTGATTGTACCTGTATATGACAAGCAACACGAAACTCGGAACGTCCTCGATATTTCCACGAATGTGATTCTACTTCCGGAACAGAGTCCGGCAACCACGTAGGTTCCTCATTTTCTGCGTGGTACCACAAGTATACAAACCCATACATTTCCATTATCGTCCACATCTTTAGTTTCGCAAATTCAGGTACTACAAATCATAAGTAAAAAGACAAATAAGCACATGAACATATGGACTCAAATTATGTTTTTACAATGCAATGTAAGCAACTATGCTTCTATATTTACATTACATAGGTCAGCTCCCTTTCAGTTATCTGCATTGCATTAAGATTAAGTGTATGAATGAACACATACCTGAATCAGCATATGGAATGTTTGTCAATTTTCCTGTACAACCCTCAAATGACCAACTGTGAAAAGGGCATTCAATGCAGTCTCCATGAACTTTTCCTCCTACACCGAGGTGAGCTCCCAAATGAGGGCAGTACGCATCAGCTACGTAGCATTTTCCACTTTCACCACGCCAAGCGACAAGATTAAGGCCTAGTCAGTTTTACAAAATGACAAATTGTTATACGTCCATTGTGTCGTAAGCACATGTAATAAACTTTTCAAATTAATCTTTTGTGCTTTATGACAAAAATACGTAAGCATAAAAAATATATTCATACTATAAAGAGCTATAAAGTCCAGAGTTTAATTCTGTACAAATCTTGTTTTATTAGGATGTGCACCAGTACCAATGTACCTATGTCTTTACATAAAATTGGGGCTAAGTGAAACATGGCAAGCAAATTGTCGCAAGTCGCAACATCTCTCATTTTCTTTTTGTCCAAAAAACTTGTGACATTCAGAAAACCTTGTACTTTTGAATTCTTTTTATTCTAACTTTTTTGTATACTTATTTCATGTATTAAATACAATGAGAGTACCTAAAGCATCAATCTCCTTTGCAGCCTTAACTGGAAGTTCATCTGACTCTAAAATGGCAAACCAGCCGTTAGGAAATGATGGAGGTAGGTCGCCAATTTTTCTTCTTCTCCGAAACTCATTTATGACATTTCTCTTTGCTGCATTACTTTTGTATTGGCTTTTGGAAACTTGCTCAAAACCCAGATCTGTGAAATCCTGCGAATACAAAGGTAGAATACAAATTATTTTGTTAATTGCCTTCGCATCATTGAAAATATACAAATAGACTTAAATAGAGTAAAAAGTGAAAGCATCCTTATGTAAACTTATAATAATTTTCTTTTCTTATGAATATCTATTTTCCTCTTTATAGTCACTCATGCATAAATATAAATTAGATACAAAGGTACAATTACAACAAAGTTTTCTTTAGGGTATTGAATCGTTTTTGAATGAGCTTTGAAACGGCAGAAAATAATGGTTAACAAATCATTGTGGATGTAGAAGAGTCTATTATTTAAGTATTATTCCACATGAACACAACCAGGAACAAAATCAATGACGCATTTAAGTTGGTACGTTGTACGTTTTGATTAAATTTTAATGGATCGTTTTAGTCAGAATTGATGATGTTGATGACGATCAGAGTCAAAGCTGATGTTGATGCCGAAAGATGCATGAAGTTTCTGGTGAAATTAAATGTAAAGGTATACGTTAGCTGGCCAATATGTAGGTTTTAGTATTTTGGCTAAAAACGTGCTAAGGAAAAAAAACTGTCATAGAACACCGCTACATCGATAATTTTTCAAGGTATACCAAAAGAGCATCCGTCGCATAACATTCCTGCAATGCAGCATGAACTATGTATGTTGATTGTTACTTTGTTACCCTTTCTTTCACCAGCATGGACTTCACTCTATTTGCTTTGACTTTTTTTGGTGCTTGCCTTTTTTATTACACAAAACACTTCCAACTTCACAATGAAGAAAGTTGAGTGTCGAAGGAGCCTTAAACTAAACATTAAAATTCCATGTTTGCTGTGAACATACATATGAATTAGCAGAAGCATAGTATGCTAAACAAATACATGCTGGGATGATTCTCCTGAGCTTGTAATGTAATACATTTCATGACATCGTTTTGAAAGGTTATGCAAAAATGTAAAACAAAAATACTTCGTACAATGTCATTATGCATACATAATGATGATGCAGAAGAAGAATGATAAGTTTAAAAATCAGCAGCTTTTTTAGTATAATATTTTTGTTATGAAAAAGAAACGAAAAGTAAATAGAATGTTCACTTACTCGGAATAAGTTGAATGGTCGAAAGAACAAATACCAGGTCAAATAGGTAGCAACTATGAGTCCCGCAAGAGACACTGCAATGCTCCACGTACAACAGTCCAAAAGTTTCCATTCAACGTTGTGAAGAGATGGTCCAACAATAAAACTAAAGATTCCAAAAAGTATGGAAGATTCTCCAGAGTGAAGAGATGAGTCTGTTAATTTGTCTTCCATTGCTTTGGATCTAACTCTTTTACTTTGACGGAGCACTTTTTAATTAGCTTGCTATCACTGACACATGTGTTCAAAAATAAAAGTTGATGAATTTTGTTATGAATAAAATGTATTAAGGATTAGCGACTAGGGGATTTTGAAGAAAAAATAATATTTTCAAGAAATATGTAAATGAGAACTCGCTCTTGTTTGTTTTTCTCTGGAAAGGAAACAAAGAAAATGTAATTTGGGGCTTTTGAATATTCAACTCGTTCTACCAAACTAATAAAATTAAGTGTTCACTAAAGAACTATACTTCATGCAAACTAAGCATAATCTGCACAAAATGTTTATGAAAACGAAAAGAATTGGTTCAGAAAAGCTAAAGAGATTCCGACGAAGTAGCAGCCTGGCACTGGCTCTTGGTCCTTTTCTTGTCGTAGTTAATATATTATTCTCGCTACTTCGTATGCCTCATATACTAATGCCGGTGGCCGGTATATGAGATTACACTAGAGACTAAAAATCTCAGCAAGTTTATAGGTTTGGTTTGTTAGATTGGAAGAATTGTTCCTGTCTAAAGACAAGTTTGACTTTTATATTTCTTTTCTTAGGTTTGGGTTTACACGTCGTTTTTTTTCTCAACCGTAGCATATTTTTTTGCTAAGAATCGAGACTCAGGTACCAGTGAAAGCTTGTGTAAATGCACAAAATGGAAAGAAATGGACGGTTCTCCTTGCCAGTTAAATCTCGGCAGTGTCATAATATATAGGTTATCTCGTAAATGTACAACAAAGGCATGGTCTCTTTATTGTACACGACACGTTAAAGGTGTGCGAGCGAACAAAAAAATAGTGGACGAATTCGCTGTTTATTTGATTCCATCATAAAGGTGTCGCTTTGCATACTGTATGCAGTTGCAGCAGAGCCTGCTTGCTTCTTTTTGTAAGCGTCGATTTCGATTTATGATTATGGGAATAAGAGAAATATCAATGTAATCCAAGAAAGCACATCACAAAAAGCTCATGTTAATATTATATCTCTGAAATGTTATATAGTAAGATTCAGTACACTGAAGGCAAGGGAGGTTTTCGCATTACGATGAGATGCGACCAAATTTTAGGACTGGAATGAAAATTAATTTGGGAAAAGAAATAAAAGTTCATTAATCAGAAACGAACGTTTGAACAAGAGTTACTTTTCGTGGTCCTTTTTCAGCAATTCTAATTCTGATGAGTTGTATTCATTCCTTTTTTCATTCCGACTCATGCAATGGTTACATCCCATCTTGCCTTAATTGATAGCAATAATTATCTTGAATTGGTTTCGTTGAACACACGCGGAAATGTGCCAAGCGACAACAAAGATAGCATATGTGCTATAGTGCAAGCATAACGCTTTCTGTCACGTAATGTTGCACATATGCAAAATTGAAATCCGATCCAGTTCCTTTTACCAATGATTTTCATCGCCACAACCATGATTTCATTGGAATTCTTTACAGAATTTCGTTGTGTAAAAATTACTCGAAGAGCTTGATAAAAAAAAGTAATATCGTTGTACACCTTCGTTCTGATCCCAATACACGATTTGTTAGTTTCGTTCGGGTGATTTGTAATTAGTAGAACAAAAATCAGGCAACTTGAATCAATATATGCATATATAAATACTATCATTAGGAGTAGTGCAAGGTAGGTTATGTTGATTTTTTTAATCAATAGAATTTTAAAATTCTATTAGAAATGTGATTCCCTTTCTTTCTAATCAATTTGTTTTTCCAGCTTGATATTCTTGTCACTGACTTGATATTCTTCCTCTTAATCTCAGTTGAATCTGAGAAAAGAAATTGTTTTTCAAAATTTTCAGTTTCCAAAACATCTTGTCTAGATCGTAAAATCAGCATCATATCTGAACTGGAATGGAGTGGACGTACGCACTTTGTACCTTGACGCTCGCAAGTTAATGAAAGTTGGCGAAATAACTTACCCACGTTAAAGAATTTCCAAAGGCATAATTCGTGACACATGATCATATCATAATTTATGGCTAGTGACGCTATTACTTCCGCTCGTAATACCAATGAGATAGATCGACGATTACATTTTCTGATTCTTAGTAAACAGTAAACTGTGAAATATTGAAATATTCCAACAAATCCGTCACAAAATTTTATGAGGATGATCTTATGAATTATTTTTTTCTTTCATCTTCAGGGGATCGGCTGTTCCTTTAACTTCCTTGCATGTAAAACTGGTCTACATCATGTCACTAACCATCACTTTTTAATTGCGACATTCTCATAGTATTGCCATTCCATTAACATTTTGAAGGTTACATACCAGACGTTTTTGCAACCCTATATTCCACGTAGACTTGCCAGGATGTTATAAATTTGAAATAATTATTTTGAATTAAGATAATTTAGCCCGATAAGAGCATCGACTGTATTACACAATTCCAAAAAATGAATAAAATATTCCAAATAATCAAGTTTAAAAAATAATTTTGAAAGGTATACAATGAGCTTGCACGTCAGTACAGTTTTGTGCATGATTTAAAAAACTGATCCAAATGCTAAATCGAACAATGAGTGATGTGTATAGGATGTGATAAAGGATAAAGAAATGGTGCTTCGTAGTCTCGGGGGGCGAAAAAGTAAATTCTGATATTGCGTTAGACATTAAAATTAATTTAAAAAAAATAGATAGTGGGGCACTGTGCGAAATGATATGAAAGTTCGATATGCCTTGTACAACAATCTCTGATAATCTTACATTTATTGATGTAATGATTAATGATGCTACTGGCTGTACTTGCCACAGTTGAAAAATAATTGAAACCGTTGACACTAACATTTTACTGTTGAAATGAAAAATGTTTAAATTATAAATCGTCATCCAATAAAGATGATAGAAAATGAAAAAGAGAAAACAAAGTTTTTATTTTCAGATAAACGATAGATGGCGAAGACCATAATATAATGCAGAATGTTAAGAATTTTGTTTTCTAGGAAAATGCTTGTAGTCCTCCAGTGATTGCTCGACCAAGTATCAGTGCGTGAATATCGTGAGTCCCTTCGTATGTATTAACTGCTTCCAAATTTAATGCGTGTCGGATGACATTGTATTCATCAGAAATTCCATTCGCACCCAGCATATCTCTAGCCGTACGTGCTATGTCCAAACTTTTTCCGCATGAATTACGCTTCAATAGACTAATCATTTCCGGTGTTAACTTTCCTTCGTCTTTGAGCTTTCCAGCTCTCCAACATGATATCAAACCCAAACTTATTTCCGTAAGCATATCAGCTAGTTTCTTTTGAATGAGCTGGTTTTGAGCTAATGGCCTATTAAATTGCTTTCTGTCCATTGTATACTGACGGGCAGTCATGTAACAAGACTCGGCTGCTCCGAGAGCTCCCCACGCAATGCCAAACCTACAGAACAAAAACATTATCACAGTTTCATTATTGCATGCAACTCAAAAGGAAGCTCCAAATATAGAGATAAATGGAAATAGGTAATGAAACACGGCATTTCACCGTTACCTGGCTTGGTTCAAACAAGAAAATGGCCCCTTTAATGACTGAACTTGAAGCATATTAGATTTGGGCACCCGGACATCTTCCATCACAATCATTCCCGTATCAGAAGCACGCAGGCTCCATTTCCCTTGAATTTTGGGTGCTGATAAACCTTTCATTCCTTTCTCCAAAATAAAGCCTCGTATCACATTTTCATCATCTTTTAGCCATATAACAAACACATCAGCAATTGGGCTATTTGTTATCCAGGTTTTAGAGCCTTAACAAGAAATATCGATTGCTTAACAAAATTTCTTCCTCCTCTCGTCATTTCATATTTCCAGAAAAATAATATATATTCAGTTTTCCACTTAATGAAACCACTAACCATTTAAAATATAGTCGGTACCATCTAATTTCGCTCTTGTCTGCATGCCCCCAGGATCAGATCCATGATTTGGTTCCGTGAGACCAAATGCTCCTACAAATTCTCCTGCTCCCAATTTCGGCAAGTACTTTTTCTTCTGTTCCTCCGTTCCAAATGTGTAAATAGGGTACATAACCAGACTCGACTGCACGGAAAGAGCAGACCGGTACGCTGAGTCTACACGTTCTATTTCCCGAGTAATAAGCCCATAACTTATGCTAGAGACTGGAGGCATGTCTTTGTTATACCTTTTCCACGATCGGATATTAATAGAAAGTAGTAAAAAGTAAATACACAATATTAGTTGTACTACTGTGCGTGCTGAGAAATTAACAAATAAACCTGACAATCAGCACATAGGTAACTTGCGACTAATCAGATTTTGCTTAATCTGAATGCCGTTTTAAT
>JAQIWN010003238.1:0-13599 GCA_034699025.1 Entomobrya cf. arborea Gr-Col-00668
TCTCCTCTGGTCAAGTTACTGACATACCTGCTATATGGCCGTAACTAGGGAGGTCTCTTCGTAGTCTATGTACATTGGTATTTTCTAATTATTCATGTAACGCTTTGCACTCAAGGGAAACCTCAAATCTGTCACTGTTCGTCTGGTGAGAAAATCGATTTGCGATTCCGTAAGAATAAAAAGGGAAAAGCCAATTTGGAGCTAAGAATAGACTTCGTAGACATAAAAGTTTCTCTGGCGATTTGTAAGGAGAATTACTTCTTTAAAAAATTATTTTCCATGAATTCTTTTGATTTCTAAGCATGATGTAGAACAAAGTCCACGTGGTGCTTGGTTGTGCAACGCTTTTAATTAGTTTTAGTTAGTTGAAATTATATTATGTCTTAATGTTGTTGCAACGATATTAAGGAGAATCTTGAATTTATTAGAAATCATTTATGTTAAGAATTTATTTTGTTACGTATACTAACCACCTTGTCAACACACGAATAAGGTGAAAGAAAGCCGAAAGCCACACGTCAATAAATGCCTTTTGTGCAGTGTGTAAGAGTTAACTTTACCTGTATGGTTATAATTACTGCCACTCAATCAAGGTTGCTTGTCATATAAAAGCGGTATGTAACGTAAACGTTATTATACACACGACAATTACATACCACAAAACTCACTCATTCATCTTGAAAGGTATTAAATTTGCGTAGTTAACAAAATATTCTAGAATAAGTTCATAGAAGCTTTTCATGTATGTTGCTTGTTGGCATGGTAAAGTAAAGGATTGATTCATGTCGTTCGTAATACCCTGATTATATTTCACATAAGCTTTCCTTGAAAATCTTCCTCCATAACACCGTATGCCGTCAGGCATTTTCTTCGAATGCATTTGTATGCATGTAAAAATACTCAAATGCATTTGCATGCACCAATTAATCCATAAAATCTAGTTATCGTTGCAAATACTGAGAAAAAATCAGATAAACTTCATTATATAACTACACTGGGCACAGCACAAAGCCTAATTGTACGTAGAACAATCTATGACGGGAAATTACGGTTATCAATCCATCTCGAGCTGTCTCTGTCAAAATAAATTATTTAGTACATCGTTATCTATGATTACGATGCACTGGGATTTGCATTCTTTGCCACTCGTCCCTTGTATTTATCAAGGTTGGAAGTTGGAACTGACTATTCACTTCCTACCCTATTCTTAACAAGAAGTAGGCGGGTGTGTAATGATGGCGGTAGTTATGCCAAGCCACATACGAAGATAATATGGAAACAATTTTTCTTATAAAAACTTGAAGAACCTTTACATTGCTTACCGAGTCCACCATTTCTTGTACATTGCTTATGATTATTATGACTTTTTTGAAATGACAGCACAAAACTATCATATTTATTTCATGGATTTTGGACTGACGTAATCAAAACACGTGTGTACTATTACTGTACATGAACGGCCACATTTACTAGTAAAGTAGCAGAATGTGTAAGTCCTTTCCAAAATTTGAACCCATGGTAACTTGGCACCAGTAAAAACAGCATGAATTATCTTTCAAGAAATTCTAAAAATATGAAACTCTGCATAATTCGTTTTGCATGAATTTTTTTTGGAGTGTTGATAAATGCTAGCAATCAACTTACATGAAAGAGTACTTAATATTCATATTTTTAATGAGATATGAATACTTATTTTTAGAATTTTCTCTGCATCTCAACTTGAAAATAAAAATTACTTTTTACAAGATGAATTCAAGACATTTTAGACTAGATCAACACATTTAAAAAAAAATATGGCAATGAGCGTAAAAATTATAAGCGTGCATTTTTTGCATAACTCGCATATTTACGTCAGTTTAATAAATTATAAAATATTTTGTTCGATAAACTGTTCATCGATCTACCTACCTTAGTGTTATTGCTTGAACTACATCAGCTTCTATTACCATGAGGCCATTTTTTAAAAAATGAACATCCAATTATAGCTGTTAGGCTTACGATTCAGTATTTAGCTGAAAAATTACTGCACAAGATTTAATAAATTCGTCCGCGTTTTCATTTGAAGTAAAGCATGCCCACACATTATTTCAGCCAAGTAGTGCGTTGTTGTTTATAATGATAAATAGCACATGTTATAATACAAAAAGTAGTGTAGACGAAATCCGAGCTATTTTCCCTCATGACTAGATTCATATAATATATATGCACACACCGTCTGAGTTTTGAAAACTACAAGAACACCTTGTTAAAGATGTTTGTATTAAATGAAGATCATGAACCAGTGAAACAGGCTCATTCAGTAAGTCAGACGTGCATGTTTGCACGCATTTTTCACACACATCGGCACTCACACACAGTCACAGACAGGCATATAATATATAGAGATAGAAGGGTTCAAACAGATTTGATCCATTAAATGTGAAAAAACGCGAGGATTACATATTACAGAAATAGAAAAAAATCGGTTGGTGTCTTTCTGAATGTGATGCTATCTGATTTTTAACACGAAAGCCAAAACAATCTAGATTACTTTATTACATTATTTCTGCAAAAATTAAAGGGGCTTTTTCTGCCCTAATTCTTTGCCAAAAAAATGTAAGAAAAAGTGCAGCATAGCGCATAGTAGCAGCTCAGCGCTTCTCTAACAGGTTTTATTTTGATCCTGATATTCATCTCATCATCAACATCATCATCATCGGTTCGGTTAAACTTGCATAAAACTAACAAATGGATCAAATAGATATGCAGTGATGAGGATGATGATGAGATGAGAATGAGTAATGGGATATGTTTTGTGTTTATGTGGATTTTTTCACAGAAACATTAGCAATATAATCTAGTATTCAACAGGCTCCTGGGTGTAAAAAATATATATTTGTGATGGGTATTACTAGCCTTCATCACTGAATGGTCTAAACTGATTGCGTGCCCATTTTTCATAGAAAAATTGGGATACCTTTGGCAAATCTTTAATGTAACCTCAACGTGGTATTGCGAATTTTTAATCTAAAAAAAACTGAAAAAGTGAACCAAATTACCGAATCTTGAAATCCATGAAAAACAACTTTGTTTCTTGTGATTACATATCTTTTTAATATGAAAACCCTTTCATTCGATTATTGTGATAGCATTATGATACGTGGTAAGATAAATGTTTGTAAGGAATGCATTTAAATATGAGTAAATAATGCGCCTACTTAAAACCATTTCTCGGTTGAGAAGATTGCCTATTTACTTTTTATTGACAAAAAAATGAAGCCATCAAACCAGACATCAACTTTTTTTCTGGGATGTTGGTTAACCACGCATTGCATTTCTATCTTACATCTTGTTTGAATATATGGTTGTTATAATGGAGATATAAGTGAATATACTTTAGCCTTTACGCACTTTTGAAAAACGACAGTAAAGAGGATTTATATGGCAAGCCTTTTTGACCTGTTTACTCTTTGTGGTAATGGTAGTTGTGAACAGCATTTCTTGTTGTATGGTTTTGTTGACTTTTTTGTGGCCCCAATCTCTGTATTATTGAGGTTTAACAAAAAAACATGACATTTATAAGCTTTATCTACTTCTTCAAAAGTTAAGTGGGTAAAAAAGTAACCAAGTAAGTCTTGAAATTATTAGACGCGTGACATATGATGCCTCCAACTGATTAAACTTTGTTCGGCCCAGCACAGCACAGCTACAATTATGTACAAAGCTGACTTGACTTATGAATCTCAAGAAAATTTTAGTAAAGAACAAAAAAATATTAATTTAACTTGTTTTGTAAACCAAGTTTTTTCATGTAAAGTTAACCTTCATGTTACATTCTTCATTTTCTGTACTCTCGGTATATTTACAGTGTACCCACAAACAACAGTTGACAATACTAATCAAATCAAATTAATTCACAGGAAATAATAAATGACATTACTTTGACTTAATTAATTTTGCGACAGACATATATGTGTGTATGCCTTCTATATATTATTGTTGTGGTTCACCAACCAATTCATTATGAATTGGTTCATCACGACACGACATGAAACTTCCTACTTGGTTTTTGTTCTTCGTTCATTGCCTCGGTCGATCTGTCGGTTCTTCTGTCCTGTGTTTGCCCTTACCCTTAAACTCAACTAAATTATTCTTTTGCAAAATGTTATATTATTATAACTTATATATATGTGTGTATTTTTTTCTTTTCCCTTCTATTCAATTGGTTCTTCTTTTACATCTATCTTCTATCTTCTCACAGATGACAATAACTAGTGCGATTGAATAGAGGAAAGCGATTTCAATGAAAACGTTGGTGGGCAAACTATTCTCCATTATACACATGGCATTTACACAACTCAACTCACTACTGCAGTCTCTCTCTCCAATAAAACCCAACCACTCTCACCGTTCATTTTTATCGTGTGAGTCAAGTAATGTCATTTTTGCTTGTTGTTGTATGTGCTTCAGGTAAAATACAGGATTTTATTTTTTCCTACCAATCTAACCTATCACCACGATACGAACGGCACATCAACAACAATCAATGTAATGTACTCGAGGACTTCATAATATTTCCAATACCACCACAACCATCATCATCTCTCTTTCTCCTTCAAATTAATATTGTCTGTCAGTTTAGTTCCTTTACTGATACATAATATGCTTTTCCTTCCCTTTTCATTCTGCTTACAGCTTATTGATCATTTTTTTCTTCTCATTGGTTTGGTCAGGCCTGGCTGCTGTGTCCCATAATAGCTGGTTTCATTTCTCCATTTATAAGAACGGATAATTTGTACATTTATACATACCAAAGAGTTTTCAGGTGGGTGGGTATAAAAATGCACTCACGTCATGTCAATTCAATTTGATTGTGATAGGAATGCTTTAGAAACTTGATTTGATTATTTTTCCGTGGTCAAAGTTGATTATCTGAGATGAATAGCGAGCGGAGGTTGGAAAAAAACTAAAAATAAAAGCGTAGTAGTGGAAATGGTAAAATACCAAATAAATTTATTTGTCTGTGCTGTCCAATAATCAAGTATGAAGTTGAACGTAACGAAAAATCTTTTCTTCAATATATCATCTTACTTGACAGATTATCCTAAGCATGTACCGTAATAAACTACTATACACTATTTTTCTATGATTTTTTTCCAAGATGTTAAATTAGAGGGTTTGTTTCAATCAGATTTTCATTTGAATTTAATTAAGTAGTTATGATTCAGTTACCATTTCGAAGTTTCATAAAAGCTTTTTGCTAAAAACTAACAAGTTTGATAAATGAACACGTGTAAAACATAATCTTCTATGATGTTTCATTTAGAAGAAATGAGCATATTTACGTCAGCATCCTACCTACTTATTTGTTTTAACCTTCCTAAATTCTTGGAAAAATGAAACAGCCAACTTTCAATCTTTCCAAAATCCCAACAGCTTTCAAACAGAGTATCCTGGTTTACATGTGCCAAATAGTGACTTTCAAGAAGCAATGCTGTTGGTGATGGTAGTTAGTTAAGAGACAGTCATAATCTGCATACATGCATATTAAAAACATAAATAAATAAATGGAGCTTCAGCAGATACTTTTTTTTGCATATACAGCTTATCTCTCCGTGCTACATATTAGTTTTTCAGTTGAAAGAGATGCAAATCTTTTAGAAATCTCCTTTGGGGCTATTAAAAAGGTAATTATTGAACATCTGCTAGGCTTTAGTTTTTAATGGAGGAAAATGGATACACAGCAAAACAGAGATACAACACAGCTGCGTGTTTTTACCTAATGGGCATTTTTTTACTTTTAGACATGATAAAAAAAAAGTGTCGCAAAGAAACCCACAGCAAAATAATGAAATCTTTTTTTCTCTGTAATATACTTGGTTTTCTTCTATGTAATATTCGAGATTACCTATACGTATAATGTTTATTGTAAAAACCGTTGATGCATGAGAATGAGATGTGATGTAATGTGAGTGAATGGGCTACAGAATAGATTATGGTTTTTTTTGGTGTGGTTTGGTGCTGCTGTTTTGCGGAGTCTGTTTGACAGATATAAAAAAATGCCGATAGTATATCCTGAGAATATGCAAGAAGCACTAAATAAAATAAATACTGCGTTGCGTTGGTGTTGCTTGCTCTGCTACTTGTTGGCTAATTAGCAAACAATACCGGAGGGTGTGTGTGTTTGTCGTGTGTTACATGGATGTATGTATACATTATCAATTTGGTCTGTTTCCTTACTCATTATTACTGGGAAAAGTTTTTCTTACAAGTCAGTTTATCATTACAACATTGTTCTAAAAAGAAGAGCAGCAAGCAAGACGTGGACATATTTTTTATCTTTTGAGAGTGGTGAAGAGAGAGAGAGAGAGAGAGTGCTGTTGTTGTGGTATATCGAATATCGACACACTTTGCTTCTCTTCTGGCTGAATAAACACAACATAAAATGCTTTACGATGATAATAACATAACGCATTATTGTTAAAAGAAAGCGGCGTAAGTTACTTTATGAGAATTCTTGGTTATGTCTGACTGTCTGACTGCAAATTTGCGATGGGAATGCGGGAACACAACACATTAAAACTTTGAAACATACCTGACATCCTTTTGATAGATTTTTCATAGAAAAGAGAACTGATCTCAAACGTATTTGTCAAACAAAAGATTGCATTGTCGTCTAACATTTAAAAGACATCGCTAATTAAATACATATAGGTTTCCCTAATAATTTTCTACTTCTTCTTGCTTCTTGTTTACACTTGAATGCTAAAACGTTACTTTTTGAGTGATAGATGGATGGATGGACTCATATAAGCAATATGTAACTACTTAAACAACTCACTAATCCGATGCATATTGAACTTAACTTGGACACAGCTTGTGGAACTATGAAACATTATAATATTCAGAAAAGTATAAACATAGTAATAGTTAAGATGATAGTTCTTGCATCATGCCTTTGCACGCTCAACAAATTTTTCGTACAAAAATACGGTTTCTTTTTCGAAAGAGTATGAAATATGCATGTGTTTTGTAATGTCATGTCATCATCATCATCATGTCTAAAAATAAAAATGGCAAAATCTCCAACGACGACGAGAGAGGGAAGCCATTAAAAGATTTTGTGTCCATCCAATCCATTTCCCAAACACATTACATTCATCATTCATCACAACTTACGTTAGTATTTTTTTTGTCCATAATTGGCTTTTAATGTTGTACTTTCATATTGACCGGAGGGAACAGAGAGAATAGTAAAGTTTTCCCTTAGAAAAGAAGTGGAAAGGGAGTTTAATGTTTTTGTACACAAACAAAACGGAATGCAAAATGGCACAACAAAACAATGCGGCATTTCATAATAATAGCTTTTGTACAAACACACACACTCTCTCTCTCACACAGTTCTCAATAATATTACAAGAAAAGTTAAGTTTCCAGCAGAGATTTTCTCCTGAAAAACAAGTGAAGAGGAGGAGATAAGTTGAGTTGTAATAAGTAGTAACGCGATCGAGAGCTATGTACTTACTGGCTGTTATAATGATCATGGCGATGGTCTTGATCAACGTGATCATGTCATGTCATGTCTACGCATACATTCAAGAGGACTCTACAAACAAACTCACTCAGTCCAAGTCAGACAATTTGTTGAGTTTGGAATTGGAATGAAAAAGGAGAAAAGCACACAATATGTATACGACACACACACACGCGCGTTTACTTCACGTAATGTACAACATTTCAGTTTATTTTTTTTTGCAAATTCCGTGTGAACAAAGGTGCTCAATAGAGAATGATGATGATGCTAAATGCTAACGAAAAGAACCAACACGCAAATGTAGTAATACCATGCATTATTCAATACTGCCTGTCTTCTTTTGCAAAAACTAATTTGCACAATTTCATAAAGAAAAGAAAAAAAATATCTTCCAGATAGAGAGAGAGAGAGAGAGCTCTTCTCTTGAGTAAGAGGATAACGATAAAGTTGATGATCATCATTTTGTAAGCATGCTTATAATGGATTTTGCTTATTGAGAGTGAGACTAAAGTGGAGTGCATGAGTTTGTGATAACGTATTTTTTAACAGCTTACCTTTAATTAGAGATTCCTCTTTGCACCTGATGTATATAGTGTATTAAACGTTATATGGGTTGATTTATTCGTACATTTTGTATTTTATAGTATCACAATTCCAGCACTATAGCAAAAGATAATACTTTTGATTTTTTAACAATTGTAGAAACATGAGCATGAATGTTTCGAAAATCTTATAATATTAGGAACGAAATGAGTTCAGATGAAATCATTGAAAACTAGATACATACACGCACTTGACTATACTTTGTCAAGAAACACACTTGAACATTTTCATGTGGATTGGAATTTGCCGTATATTGGAACAACAGACGAAATGCAATTAAAGCCATTATCTGTCTGTGTAAAAATTGCACGAATGTGTGATGTTGATTTCGAAGATGAGCTTCCACCAAATGTAACACACTTTCTGAGAAACACCGCTTGCAATGCAATTCTCTCTCGATTCTCACATGGAGCTGCCTATGAAAAATGTGACTTTATATCTTAACGTTGTATATCAAACTGTTTTATATGTGACGTTTCATTCCAGCTTACTCACTGGACACAGTCAAGGGACACCTGATCTTTTTTTCAAAATGATAACATATTATTATCATTGAGGGACCACCATTCACCAAGCACAGCGCCACAGGATCACCTGGGTCCTCTCACATGATCTGCACAACAGATCGTCAATAAAAAAAAATAATACTACCTTCCAAATAAGATGTGTGTGAACTGAACTACCCAACTAAACTTTGTTGTAACAAAAATGTGTATTGAACGCAGGGGTATGTAAAAGCACAACTACAACCTGCTTGACATACACAAGTTCTCGTTCTTCACTTCTCTCTCTCTCTCTCTCCCTTTCCTCTTTACAATGTACTGCTAGCTCTCACATTGTAACAAAAAAAAATTGTTATGTGTTTGTATGCTCAGTAAAGAATTCAGAGCAGAGAGTTCAGACTCAACGAGAGAAAAGAGGGCCTTCACATTATTACCATCGAACAACAACCAGCTCTAGACTGTCGTGTCTACTGACTGAGTCAGAGAGAGAGGAAGAAGCCGAGAGAAGAAGAAAAAAAAGAAAAGAGAATCTGCGTTACATTTTCTACATCACATCCATCCATCCATTCTCCTCACTTATTGCACTGAATTGCACTGCAGTTCATGTAGAAAACGCTGCTGAGGCAAGGCCTATGTAAGCCTACTACACACACCAAAACCAAACCAAACTCACACTACTTTGCTTAAAGGAGCAAGAACAATAACAAGGGAGAGAGGGGGTTCGTCGGACTTCTCTATCCATTCACATGCTTTTGCTACATAATATTTCTCACAAGGCAAAAAAAAATATTTCATATGAAACAACTAAAGAGAGAATAGATTCACTTACAATTTCTAGGGGGAAAATATAATATGTGGTGGAAAATGCACAGTTCTTAAGTTAAGTTGAGTTTTTGCTCGCTGTATCACATCACCACGAATCCTCGTGTTTTGAAATGCAAAAGAAATAAAAATCATGCTGCTTCTCGGCATACACTGGCTTTGAATAATCTTATGTTTATCTACACAATATTGTACGTAGTTTTTTTTGTAGTCTTTCATGAAATGAAGTAACATGCTACATTATTGCAAACTCTCTCAAAGATTCTCTCAAAGGAATAAAGAAAAAAACGTATGAAGTCTGTTGTTCTTCCACTTTTTTTATGGTTTGCATGAGAAAACTGAAAAGTCACTGTATAATGTACAATGTACAACAACAGTTGTCCACATATCATGTTATCTGAACGTCTGAACTGAATACTTTCTGCTTACTTGCGTTAGCTTAGGTACATGCAAAAATCTCCTTTAGCTCTGTTCTCTGTTGTTATTATTATTCCATGCATTTTTCTCTTTGTTGTTATTATTGTTGTATGGATGGTGGTAGCAGTGCTTGATGTTCTTCGTGAGAAGTAAAATTCATGATGGTCATCATAATGGGATATAAAATAGCAATAATAGAATAAATGTAGCAGAAGAGAGAGAGAGAGAGAAGCACTACCTTTACAATGTTGAATGTATGACTTACATTTTTTTGCATGGTAAAATGTATTTGTATGCAAACGCTTCAGGTATATTATTAACGATCATGATCATCATCATCATCATCTAAAAAGTTTTACTTGAAAAAAAGGAAGAAAAACTTGGTCTTAAGTTGTCGAGTTAGTCGAGTGGTATACTAAGTATTTACATTGCATCATGTTAGTCAGTAGCCACATATATATTTTTTACATAATATGCATGTAAAATAATCTATCTTTTGGTTTTTCGTGATTGTGTAGTAAAATGACTGGGGTGGTAACGCTGAGAGTGGTGGTGGAGGTAGGAATAGACATGTAATTCAGTTTACATGAGAACGTTAATTGTTGATGTTTGAATTTTTTTCTTGGGTCTGGTCTTAAGCTAGTGGTTATGGTATGCTGGCATTATCGTAAACTTACTTCAAGTCATTTTATGTGTCATGCAGTATGAAAAACTGTAGAATGCTGACTCAACCACAATGTACATATAAACTAGATATCCTAATAGCCTATTTTGATATCGATAATATTTTTTTATTTTTGTGTATCGGCTCGGTCATTATCGGGAAGGAGGATACGAATATAAAAATGAGGGGAAAAATAAGTCAAATATAATGACAAAGCGTAAATAATAATATACACTGCATCATAAACAACACAACGCAGCATAAAAGTAAACTTGTTAGATTAATAATGTTACTTCTTTCCTGAACACGTAACCAAAAGTAAGCCTCATCAATAGCAACACTTCAGTTTGGCTGGCTTACCTGTAAAAAGTCATGTCCCTCGTGAATTACTACTCATTAGATATTTTACGTATTTTCTGTGAAGGGAAAGGGTAAAGTATGGAAAATGAATGTGAAAACTACCAAACTTATTCTCTGTCTCCTCAACTTGACGTGTTTTTTTGTTTAGTTGGATGAAAAGAATTGTTGTTTTTTGAGTGCACATAAAAAAGTCTGTTTTGGACTGCTTATTGACTTGACGCTTTAAAGAAGAGTGGGAGTTTTGCATATACACCAAAAATGTGTACAAAAATGATGGAAAAAGACACGCAAGAAACCCGTAAAGAGCACATCTACACCGATTGCTGTAAAAAGATGGGTGCTTGAATGCAATAACTGACAATGCTAATAATAAAAATGAATGTTGGAGAAAGATTGATCGAAAAAGTCTGATTTGGTTTTTTAAGTTTTCATGTCACTACCACACTTGGTCTGTTTCACGTTGGTGTGTATCCCTTTCAACTATAAAATGGCAATGAACACGAATAGAAGAGGACAGCGATTGCTTTATCAAGTTCTCTTCTGTTTTGGTGTTTTTCAAGAGTTTGTCGTGAATACTCTTGCGAAATAAGTTTGTATAGAAAGTTTTTATACCAAAAATAAAATGAAATTCAAGGGACTTCTAAGTCGGGGTTTCTGCTGAGCTGCGTAAGTCTTTCTTTGAAATTATTCGATTAGGCACTTTCTCAGGTAAAAAGTACTCAATTATAAATTGGAGGGATGTAATGATATATACTCTATTCAATTGGAATCTTGGTGCTCACAAAGTTAATTAAAGTACACAAGTACGTTTCCTTTGGCTTGAGTTTAGATACTGACGTAACTTCATAGAGAAAAAAATAAATGGTATGAAATTTCTTTCCGATGTATCTTTTCGTTGTGGGAGTATATGCAGGTGTGTGTGATGCCATGTTTGGAGAAAGTTGTAATATGATTTCGTGTTGCCTTAACAGAATAATAAGGTAAAGGATAAAGGTGATAATATGATGAAGTAGTGGTTCTTGATCTGATCTGACATCAATAGCTTTAAGTGAAAGCACAATTTCTGTAACTTCATAGTTTGTTGTTTGATCCATGAGCTGTTCACGTTTTTGTCGGGTCGCACAAAGATTATCCAATTGTCAAATTGATATTAACGATATTATTATTTAAAAAAATATTTTCTCACAACCGAAAATATTTAGATTTAGAATAGATTTAATTAATTGCTACATTTTCATTTTAATGCTGTATTGTAGTTTAGTATAGTATAGCTTTTATAGTCTTTTAGTGTATATGCTTCAAAATATTTCTTTAGAAAGTTTCGAGTTAGACAAAAATGTTTAGAATATTGCATTTAGAAAATCTTTACTAGACCCATTTCTAACGGGAATCAAATTCCCAATGATTTCCTGGTGGACGTTTTTTGTCGAAGTGTTCTCTTTCATAAGTATCCATTTTCTTTTGGTGGTGCATCATACAAAAATACAAAAATAAATGAAATGTTAGATAAATTGACATACAATACATTATGACATCAAAGAGAAAAAGAGTTCATGTCTTTTGTTCATTTACTTTCTCTTCTCAACATTTTTTGTGGAAATACTTTGCAAGCATTCTTTTCATCAATTCTATCACAGACAGACAAAAAGTGTGGTTGTGTACATCACAATAAAAACAAAACTACTCGAATGACAAAGAGAAACAAGTTCTCCTTCAAATGATTCTTTCCTTTGATAAAAAGAAAATTGATGAAGCTAGGAAATTAGCGTATTGAATTGGATGTTTTATTATTAGGATAGATGTTTATGCGAATCAATCTATTTTATGAATGGTGTCTTTCGTCGTATATTTTAGAAGGGAAACAATGGTATTGTTTTTTGTATAAGTTCAAGGTTTGTTTATGTGTATCCGAAGAATAATGAAGACAATAAAATCTACTGCGATTTTTACGTTTAACTAACGAATCGTAAAAACGTGAAATGCTTTTTTTTACCTGCATAGTATATTTTTATTGGCTATTAGAGATTTTACTGATGATCTGTTCCAAGCATTCCCAACAGCAAACACATTAAATTTATATTACTGCTTTTTAAGTGCTTGAAACAAATTTAAAGCTGACAATAGAGATGCACTGGGGACTTGTGTAGAACCAATTCAATAGTATACTCTTTTATTGTGCGAATCAAATTACTTCTCAAGTTGATCATAAAGAAAGTTAATATTCCCAAGCGATCTTCAGCCAAAGTAGGGATTCATTTCTCCCCATAAAATAACAACTGGGATTAAAGGATGCTTCAATACATGATACATGCTTGCCAAGTGTTTGCTTTGCACCTGTAGCTTCCAAACTCAAGCGCAATGTCATTGTCTTTATTGACTATGCTTAGCATTCTAGGTAGTATGTAAATAAAATACAATTGAATTTTTCATTGCCGATTGTGTGGTTTATGAGAAAATTAGCAAGTTTTAAAGTATTATTTTTGCTGATTGATGGACCACGGATATAAAAGGCGACAAATGTGTGGTTTACTTTCAGTCGTGTTTTGTCACTTCTTGTATCCAGTTATGATTTTCAATGAACTTTTGATCACTAAACATAATATTGTAACATATTCTTATTACCTTTAAACTTGTGATGATTAGACGGAACAAAAATATGCAGTAAAAACTACGGTTTAAGCGCTTACATATGCACTAAAAAATGGTCAAAATATGCG
>JAQIWN010003239.1:0-13598 GCA_034699025.1 Entomobrya cf. arborea Gr-Col-00668
TTATGTTAGCTCGACTGATGCCTTTTACTTTATTATTATCACCACCATCCCTCCATATATCTTAGTAGGAACATGTCTCATCATCACCACCACCACCATCAAATCAAAAAACATAAAAATTTCTTCAAGACCTCAGGTATACAGGTATGTATGCATTAAAATGAACTATCAAGACTTTCATGTAGGCAAAATCGGTTCTTTTGCTGTACACTTTTTATGCAATGGGCCTTTTCCTCTTCGTGATTAGCATTTTCAGCAACAACACCTGTCACTCGTTTTTTAACCAAAAATATTTTTCAAGTTCACCAGTTCCAGCTTTTCTCTGAAACACAGCTGTTACATTGTTCACTTTTATTTGTTTGCTGTGATATGATATTATTGCAAGTTGCAACAAAGGAAAACTGCTTTACTTCATACCTGCTTGTCAGCTTGCTTGCTCTTTGCTATGAATCTCTCTACGAAAATTAAATTGAAAAGTGCAGAAAAAAGAAAGCGTGCAAGCATAGATGGGACACGACTCTCTTGTTTTTTTATACCCAAAAAAAAAATATCACAGCACAAGTTAAGTGGACAACTAAAACTTTCTGATTTACATTTTAATGCTTTCTTTTGAACAGGAATTTCCAAATAAAATATATATTTAACAAATAGTAATAATAAAAGTATTTGGGAATTCTTAGCAGTGAAAACAACATACGTGCCAGAAGCAATTACAGGACAACAGTAAAGTATATTATAAGAGAGAAGGAAAATTTCATGATTTTTTTATGGCAGGGTATATTATACATACCTACATACCTTCCAGCAAAAAAATGAAAAGGGAAGCAGGTGCAGAAAATGTTAATAATGCAAATATGAAATCAGCGCTAAGCTCCTTTGTTTTTCTCAATCTGACCACGTCTCATCAATCAGAGAGACCCCTGGAAAAACAGTTGGCCAGACAGATATCACATTGCCTTGCCATCACTATTGAATGTCCAGAGATTTTTTCTTTATCTTCTTGGGTTCACGTGGAATTTGAATGATGATGGGAATGTGATGAACAACAGATGGTGTAATAAAAAAAGCTCCTAGCGAGGCGCAATACATTAATCCATTACATGCCACATATTTATGCATTTTTAAAATAATAATAGTAATATTGAGTAGGTATGATAAGTGTGATGGGTATAATGTGTTTGGTGTACTCTCTGATTGACTGAGTGACCCACTGGAATCCGTGTACCTACATATAGTTTACTTCTATCTTCTTTTAGCGTCGGAGAGATTCAGATATAAAGACTAATTGCCTGACTTGAGGATAAGTTATGATACTACGACTGCGACTTTGACGACGGACTCATTTCGCAGACAAAACAAGAAATGGTACCTACAAGAGTACCAATCTTGAATAAAAACAGCCTCTCTTTTGCAACAGGCAATAACAGCAGCACTACTTGATTTCTTTTAGTGACATGTGCACATGCCATAATTTTTACTTTAAGCTATTCTCTCCCTCTCATCTCTCGCACTCTCTTGATCTCACTTCCATTTTTCTTCACTTTCAAATTTTTTTTCTCCAAAACCTGAATTGGACCAGAACTTGCCATCTAATTAATTGCTCAAGTTTATCGTGTTTCAAAAAAATGGAAAACTATATAATGTTTTTTTCATCAGTAAATGTAAAAAAGTTTTCTCGGCTTTGATTTGAATTTGAACCTAGCAATTTCACTAGGAATAAATTTAGTAATACATTGTTGCAAAATACAGACATAATACAAGAGCATTATAAAAATAGAGCAATAAAAAGTTTTGACAAAACTATAAACTAGGCACCAACAACAAAAAATCAGCGTACGTACGACTTTGGCTATTATTGCTAAATGTGTGGCTATCTGTCTATCCGTCTATTACACTCCGTTTTTACATACTTGTCCTGTTCTCTTTTGATTTCTTGTAAAGAAGAAAAGAAGGTGATATAAAAATTTGAATGTAAGTTTACATAATATACCTACCTACCCATCAAGGTAGATGATGAAAATTGTAACTAACTAGTTTGTAATGATACCACAAAAACAAAAAAAAGATAGCTTCTCTCTGGCAAATCCCTGCACATCAGCCAAAACAACAAAAAAAATCATCAATTCCAGATTGCATGCGTCAAAAAACAAAACGACGACGATGATGATACGGTGGTCAACGGTGAGGACACACAAAACAACAAAGGTATATAATAATAATCATAATATTGGCAGGTGTCTATGACCACACCAAACAACATACCACCACTTATATAACAACAGGCTGCGCTGCAAAAAGAAAATGAATCTTCTTCATGGCTAAAAACTTAACAAACTGTCTGTCCTTCTATCGCTATTTCCAACCAATTCACAAGAGAGAAAATACTGTAAAAAGTAATTAACTTTTAATATGATAACTAAAGTCATTTAAATATTTCTTTTCCCTAAGTGACTACCATTCAAACGTATAAAACTCAAGTTATTCTGCCTGGGTGCGTTGCTGGTGTAATGGTGATCCCTTACCGTGCTCACTCACACCAGGAACGCAATTAAACTTTCATTTCGACGGCGAACATAAAAGTTTGACATTTTTAGCAACAAAAATATTTCACATGAACCAATCAAAATATTTTTCTTCTGTGTGGCTATTTTGGCGGTTGTGTGTAATTAATTTTTTAAAAATAGCTTTGTTAACAAGCAACACAAGGGTCTCACATTTCAAAAAGTGTTGTTTAGGTAACTTGTAAAAACGCGGAATTTTTTTATACCCTGTTCTCTACATGTCTGCCCAATCATAATAACTATAGTAATAATAGTAATATCGACTCGCAGCAGACGACCACCATCATATCATCTATCCACATTGTTACACATTTTCCAATTTATTTAAAGCACATAGTGTAGAACATATAGCAACTTGGTATTGAAGACAAAGACGGCTGGCTCGGCTCGGCTGCCTGGTTTGTGATTATATGTTGCACACGACCTCAATAATCATTAAGAAAAAAGGTAAAAAAAAGTTGTGGAACAAAAAAAAAATACGGTCTTCTTTTATAAAGCAAAGCATATCTTGGACTTGAGCTTCATCATTATTATCATCAACACCGCTACAATTATTAATATTACTTGAGTAAAGGGTAGCCTCGAGTGGGACAAAGTTTAGTGGGGAAATGGCAAGGTTGAATAATGGAGCAAATGACAATGAAAAGGATAGCAGCAGACAAACCAAGCCACCAAACACAAGTCTAATCAACTGCGAATTTTTTTCCCTTGTTTTGACAAAATCAGCACATTATCATTATTAAATAGTAATGCTATGTTGTATGGATCCACATAGACTACTTAACAAAGAGCAAATTGTGTGCTTATTAGTGTAATGGGTTGAAAACCACAGAAAAAAACTGGTGTACCCTTATTTAAGGTAGTTATTACCAGTGAACTCATAATAATTCACAACTCTTTTGCCGACATTCAAAAGATGATGTTTGTACATAAATGCATTCCAATTTTTACACACTTATAATTTTTCTCTTAAAATATAAGAAAAATGTATTGTACAAAGTATCCCTTCATCATGAACATAATCTTATCCACCTGTTTTATATCTCCGTGTACACAAGATGGCTCCTGTCCTGTCCTGGATGATGTTTTTTCTTTGCGAAATGGGTTAACAATGAAGAAACGTAGTCCACATGCTACCAAATCATGTCACCACCACCACCACCGTGACCACAAGAAAATCAGGAAGAAGGAAGGAACAAGTGGATTTGAAACCCCATGTTGCTAACATAACTTCGTTATCATTGTTTGATTAACATGTCAATCGGTTCCGAACTTTTCCTTGCGTGATTGACTTCTTGAACACTGCACTGTTGCTTGGCTTGCTGTCGACCACAAGTTTAAAAAAAAGTTGCCAGCGGAGTCAAGTCAGGACTCTGCTGAGCTAAGTTGTTTTTTTTGTACTGGCAAGTGATCAATGGCAAAAGAATTTTTTTCTCTACCTTTTGCCCTATTCTACGGATCAAGATCGAAAAAAAAAAATTCAAAGCTCACACTTAATTTCTTAGCATAAGAAGAAAAGAAACAAGAAGGGTGTAACAACACGAGCGGGTTCACAATTTATAATCAAGAAAAAGTGGAGACTCACTCAAGTAACTTGTTTCACTTACTCTTTACTCATTTTTAAGGTAGATTTACAAAATTAGTGATGAGTATTGTATGTATATGTGTGTTTGATAATATTGACTAGTATTAAGCGCAGGTTTGATGAAACAAAGCTTCTAAATTTCCAATCATAAAAAAATCTTAGTTAGCTCAATGAGCTGGGTAGTAGAATCACCACCACCACTACTACTACTACTCATTTTGTCGGCAAGAAAAAGGGAATAGCGAAAATGATCAAGAATCTCCTTGGAATTCCTTTCTCCACTATCAACTTGTAAAATACCGCATTCCACAAAGAACTACAATAATACTACCAATAAATAAAACCACCATCTTTTTAATAAAAATGATATTATGAAAAATGCATATTATCATATATAAGCACAATAAAAATAATAGGAAGGAATAATAATCATAATAATAAATATAAGCATTCTCTTCTTTCTGCTTACTTAACAAACAAAATACCTAACTGGTCTACCTAGTAGAACCATACTGCTTCCGTACGTGTCCCTTGTGTACACACACAAACCAACATTTCACAAAAAGTATACTTGGTCTATTAACTATTATATCCTTTTTTCTGCATGCACGACTCAGTTTAATGAACATTATCTACTGCTGATTTTTTTTCTTAAGAAAAAAGGTCCTGGGACAGAAAAGTCTTCAAATTTTCTTATAATAAGCGAATTTCTTTGGGCTTAAGTATATTATCCATTTTCCCATAGCCTCTCTCTCTCATATAACCAATTTTATTACAATTCAAATACCTGCTATGTTTCTGCTGTCGGTCATGACGATTCTGTCATGTCAAGAAGGCAGAAGTACATTGATTATTTTACTGACTTGAGATTTTTTATCAAAGATCATAGAAACAAAGTAAAAAAATCATAGCTGTTCACGGCCAGCCAAATGCTCACTTCTCTAATGTGCCACAGAATCACCATACTCATCATTATCATTTTTAATCAGTAAGAAGGAGTCAGCGTATAAGGCTGTCTTTTGGTGTTTCTGATCTGATGCAGAGCTATGTAGTGTAAATATTGCACAACTTAAGTAAGTACATAATATATGCTTTGCAGATGATGATGATCACAACACAACCCCAGGAAAATATTTCTCTACTTTCTTTTTTATTTATTGACTCTTGTTGACCGGCAGCAGAAGTGGTAATAGTGATGCGGAGGTAAAATTGCTCATCTCTCATCATCATCAATATTTTACGCATCCAGTATATATCCGAAGGAATTATTAGTTTATGAAAACAAGAAGCAGGCGTAGTTTCACAAGTCTCAAATCAGTTTTTTGCTCTCTCTCTCTCTCGCGGGCCAAGTAGGTAGGTAGGTAGGTAGATAGGTAGGTATGCAAAAAAAAATTCTACATATCTTCATACCACATCATCATCATATGGAATGGCACTTTAAGCATCTGCATCAGCAGTCTCAGCACTTTGTTGTGAAAGAGGGAAGGAATCGTGACCGGCTCTTGTCCCGAGGTTTCTTAACTAACAAGCCCACCGACCGACAAACAGGCCCATCATTGAAATCATTCACAAAAACTTGGAAATAATACGAAAAAAATCAACAATTTTTTTTCTCGCATAAAATATTTCCTTTTTTATGCCATCAAGTTAAGTATGTAAACTGTAAATAATATGTAATGCTGCTTGATGATGAACTGCCACGGGTTAGTAAAAAAGTGGCAATCAAACTATAATGGAAACGCTTACAATTAAACAAGCAGTTGAGTTGTGAGAAGTAATCAAATAGCCACCCAACATACCTCAATTATCATCATCGCTTTCGTTACGTTACCTTCTCGACAAAAAAGGACGGTAATAAAAAGAAAAAAATATTGGGTGATATGATAATAATTATTATCATGATTACTGTTATGTTAAATGCGTGACGCTAGTTCATAATAATATGTTTTATTACTATTACCCATTAAAATTATAGCACCAAGATTACCAAAAGAAAATCTGCTAGAACTTCTCTATTACAAATTCCGATCCGATCATCTTCTCAAATCTCATCATTAGCTTTAAAGTATCATCCTCATCGCCAAATGTATAAGCACTCATAGTACGATTAGATCAAATCGCAGAAAAAAACAAGGTGAAGTAATGATGAATGAGTGGCTACAGGGAAACCACGTATTTCACTTCTAGCCAAATCACACTGATCTGATCACACATCACAATTTTTTCTCGTAAGTATGGATGTTGGTAAGCATGTTGTAAACTGTGCGACAACAACATACTTACAAACTACTGACAGCCCAGTGTTATCAGAAATTGATAAGATACGTTTTTATAGGACTGTCACAAACGATATTCTTATCCTTGAGAAAATGTATAAATCAATCGGGTAAAAAAGTCTACACACAACCACCACCACACAAGACAACCCCTACATTTCTTAATTTTTAATGGTGCTTCATTATTATCAGAGAAGAGGACAGGATGGATAATAAAGAAACAACTGAAACTGAATAAGACAACCACTACTAGTATTACATGGGAAGATAATATAATTCACTTCATTACCACCACTACATCTACTTTCTATAAATCAATTCTTCATCTCTTCTCTATTAACTTTTAGATTTTTTTTAAATTCTGTGTACATTTTTAACATTTTATTCATTTTATTTAAGTTTACTTTCCCCTACCTCATTGGAAAAGAATGTCAATATTTTAGTTTAAGCCACACTAACAAGTTAAACCGAAGCAATAATAATATTAGTGCTGTTTGTGATGTGTGAGCTGCCTGATGACCACATACCATGCATGCATCATTTAATCATGACGCGATGAGCTAAATAAAAAGCTTCAGGACAAAATTCTTCCAGAAAAACCTGAATTTATATCGGGATATTTTTTTCATAGATAGATAGAAAACAAGTAATGTGATCTAGAGTGCATACAGAGATGAAACATCGAGACTATCAATTCTCAATGAAAGAATGAGAGAGCAAATATTTATCTATTTTGCTGCTGCTCTGCGTTTAATGTTGCAGATAAATGGATATTAAGAATGAGAAGCTGTTTTAATATAAAAAATGCATTCATGAGTTGCATACTTACAACCATATGCTTTATAATGAATCATGATACCTATAGATAAGTGTAATTCCTATATAAACATAATAGGTACGGTAGGTAGACTAGACTAGACCGATAAGATATACATTGTTGCAACATCTAGTAATCAAATCAGTAAAAACAAAAAAAAATATCAAGATCAGTCGCTGGTTTATGTGATGTAATGTGTTATTCATCTTAAAACTCTTTTGTAGTGTTATGTGATGTTGTCGTCATGCGTATCATATCAAATCATCGTCAGCAAAGTAGACATGTTGATCAAAATGTTGCATTGTCAGTTGAAAAATCAGTTCTACTGTTCGCACAAGTTAAAGTTGTAAAGGGAAGGAGAAGAGTTATCATCTAGTAATTTTATTGAAACAATTCAAAAGTAACTCGTTTTTCTTAAGTTAGTTAGTCCTTTTTGTCTTAACTATGTATATACTCTTATTAAAAAGGTAAAAAGAGAAGAAGAAGAAGAAGGGGAGATTTTAAGAGAAAATAAATTACCTGTAGCACAGTAGGCGGTGAGGGTCTTGATGCGCTCCGTCACTGCTTCATTATCCCACAAGTTTTTGGGCAGTCTATGAAGAATATGTTGAACGAAATCACTCGAGACGAGTCCATAAACGTCCCATTTCAACATTCCCAGGATCATCGTTTCCCAGTGCTGACCGAAAAAATAGATGAAAAATTCCTACTAATTAGTTAATGCTCCCAGTTTACTTTTTATGGCAAAAAAAAACATACATAACATATTTTGCAAAAAAAATCCCTAGACAAAGTACATAAATGGTTTACATACATTTCATCATTAAAATAAGCGACCAAGCATGATTATTTGATTAAGGGTCGAAGTATTTATCAAGAAGCAACTTTGGTTTTTGTGGTATATGGTTGAGTCGATGGTGACAACCATTTAACTGTATATTTATTTGTGTTTGAACATGATGGTGCAAGTAAAACAAATTTGTTAAAAGGTTTGGGTATTTCTTTATATTGCAAAAAAATCAACTCCACAATAAAGTATTCCTGCAGAAAAAACTTCATCCATTCGTTTAAATTCATAATGGCAACGGCTGTCTTTTGCTACCGCAGACTTTGATATCAGAAGAATATATTTTGATATGACTTGATACACAACACAAATGATAAGGGACTGATCTCTATGCAAATAGCCCTGTAAACCAAAATGTTCCTTATAAAACACTAATGCTGTTGGTTCATTTATAATATCTCAACCTGCATACGATTATCAACAAGTGAAAAATCAACAGAGCAAATGACTGATAACACTGACTTTATTATTCTTATTTTTATTTCACTTTAAATCAATGCGTAATCATTTTAATGCCATTTTTTGTCAAAAATTGATGGTTTGTGTGAGAGATGAATGCAAAATCTCCGAGAAAATATCGAATGATGATGTGATTATGTTTCCCCACACATGAATGTTAATACATAGTAGCAAATCATCGCTTAAACGCATTCTTGCACGCATTCATGCTAAAAACTTAAAATATTGCTATCCTTTTAACTCTACCACCATCCATCCATCCAATTTCTTTGAATTTCCATCGCTTCCAGTTTGAAAAGAGGAGGAAATTAAATGAAGAAGTAAGTCCTGCCTGACGTGCCTTGCCTTTCTAGTTTGCTTACTAAAGAGATAAATGTTTATAGTAAATTACACAGAATAAAGTGAGTTAGTTGGCAGGAGTAATCAGCATAAACTACACCGGGGGAAGATTGAGTTTCAAAGATTATAAGACAAGATGATGAAGATAATCAATAACAGCTTATCATCATTTTATGAACGTTTTTGACTGCTGATTCAATTGGAAGCAATTCCAACTTGTTTCTTTGCAATTTCCTCGATTGATATAGGCAAAGGCAAGCCTATTAGGTATTAGTTTAACAGCCATTTATAAAAAAGGTAATAATGACAATATTGATATTGTATCATTATTTATTTGCATGGAGAATCTAGCATTTCTAGCGAAAATCAAAGTAGTGCTTTGTGTGAATATATGCAAAAATTGCAAGTTTGCATATTTTATATTTAAATTTACAACGTATAAGCAAACTTGTCATTATTAAATAAACCAATATATTCCATTTCAAGTAATCTTATTAAATCTATTTCATAGAGTAAGACTATTACTAAGTACACATTGGCTTCTCTAGTGGTTTACTTTAATTGACTAGTGCATGTTTATGTTTCTTCGAGCTACTTGGCACTTGGGTTATAAAACTAATATATGTAAGTGGGAGTTTGAGCTGCCTAATTGCATTGATATATATGACATTTCATATTTTTGATACGGAAAAGATACCACATCCTCTATACAGTCCAGTGTGGCATGCCGTGGCGTTGCATTGATATATTTTTTATTGTTAGCAAGTTTTGCTTTTCTTCATGCTGTATGTTAATCCCTATATTTCATTGCATTGGAGCTGGAGCGGAAATGTGAATTGTAAGTTGAACAAATTCTTATTTTATTCTCTGGTGACATAAAAATATCCAACAAATATTATAAAAAGACATTCTAAGTCAGTTTCAACCAGTTATGTACATTACGTTTATCAAATATGATTGCCTGAGAGAGCGGCTTTCATCATTTTTCTTCAAATGGTTCAAAAAGTCAAAAGGACAATTTCTTTATGTATCTACATGAGATATATATGCAAGCATATTCAATACTGTATATATCGGAGGAAAAAAAGGTTTTAAATTGGAGAAATGAAATAAATTTTGAGTAGACCACTTTTCGTGCTTTATTGAAACTTGAATATTTTTCCCCAAAAAAGCAATAAAAGTCTGGATTATATTTTTGGGTTGATCTCCGCGTGTGTCTACACTAATCCATTTCACATCCTACTTTTAAAAGTTTAAGAACAATGAACCATTAAAAAGCATAATATTACAGGAGGAGAGCAGAGTGAAAATGGAACAAAAATCTTATGCATGTACCTATTCTAGCTTGTACGCATTGCGCGTAAGTACATAGGTACTCAACTCAAATACTGGATTTATTTTTCAAATCCAGGAAAACGTATTGCATGAAAAAAACCGTAGAAAAGCGGTTATGACACATTTAGAAACATTAAAAGAGAGAAATATTAACAAGGAGCAATCAACAGCTAACTCGATGGCGTACTAATTGGTAACTTGCAGTAGTAATAACAATATTTTCTTGTGTGTATTTTTACATGGTTGCCTTCAGAATTTTTTGGCTTTTAAGTTTGGTGGACCAAGTAATAAGAAAAGCCATTGAAGAATATTAGGGATTTTTCTGTTGTTTTAATCTTTTAGTCCATTTAACAAGAACACCATCATGTCATGTCAACTAATAAATATGAAAAAGGTACGTTACATACCTACACATTGTATGCTACATGCAAGGCTACTATTTCATACATTTTTTTCTAAGGACTGAAGGAAAGGACACTAAAATAAAAGGAGGAAAAGGCACAGCACGAAACGAGCAAGTGACTCGTTGTCGGGAAGTTTAAATGAACAAGAGAGAGAATTATGGAGGATTTCTTGGAAAAACTGATCTAAAAATTGTACCACCACCATCCTCATTCCCATCATCATCAGTAGCAGTAGAATCAGAAACAACAACAACCCATCCATCCGTCCTTTTTATTTCGTGTTCTTCTTCGTGGGGAAAAAAGGTAAGAGTTTTTTTCAGTTGGATGGCATCATGCATGACTCTGAGCCGTAGCACGCAAGTTCAACTGAACAAGTCCAATAGATAAAATAGGTACATACATATATTTTTAAGCTAACACAAACACATAAAATAAGTAGGTACACATCATCACATCGTATCGTAAGCCATCATATCGGCAAAACAGCCCTACATATTATTTGGTATTACAGGAGGACAAGGAGCCAGAAGAGTCAAGTTAGCAATCATAAATATACAACAAAGTTGGTAACAACGCAATACAAACATAAGTGGAAGTTTTGTTCATAATTCTTTTTTTTTCTGTGGAGTTTTTAGCTTTCTGCTGTGTACTGGGACAAAGGCACTCTGTCAATTCAGCTCAGCTCCAACTTTTGCATCACACATTAAAATAGAAGCACTCACACACACACATACACACATTAGGATAGATAGACACAAATACACGAAATTTTTTAAGGAAATGGCCACGCCGAATATGACTGCTGATTCACAGATAGACACGGGGAGTATTCTGTGTAAACTTTTTTCAAGTTGGAAGGAAGAAGGGGACCTTAACCTGAAGGATGGTGATGATGACGATGATGATGTGCCATGCCATGCAACAAACTTTGAAAACTTTTAACAACTGACTGTCTAGATAACAAATACACATAACTATACACACCTATATTTACCACCTCCAGAAGAGCTCATCACAGCAAGGGATCTTCCCAGGGTTTTTTTCGGAAGAAAATAAAAAAGGGGGATGGATGGACGGAGGAAGAGGATGATGATGATTATGAAGATATGGTAATGATGATGCAGATGAAAGTGCAACTTTCAAGTATGAAAATGCTTATATGCTAAATATAATATGTATTTTATGAGAAAAAAGTCTTACAAGAAGAAGTTCCGGTGTGACACTGTTGGCTGTGTAATATGACAATCTCTGCGGTGAGATAGTTGATCCAGTAATTTTTGAACTTATAAGAAGGCAAACGGCACCAAGGAGTTGAAATTGTGTACGATTAATCTTTTGCATCGCGAGAAAGTTATCCATATACTGTACAGAGCGAAGAAACACCGGTTCTTCCATGCTTTCTTCCTCACAAACCTTGTAAAGAACATGAAAAAAATTACATTTAACAACCTTGTTTACATCTCCTGACAAGAATGAATGATCACTTCAATATAAATAACAAGACGCAATTTGATACTTATTTTTGTGTGGAGTGTAAAAATTATCACATGAAAATATTCATTATTTTTTTACCAACCTCAAACATCCAAAGAGTAATAGCATTCCTCATACTTGGAGTAATATCGTCCTGAAGAATCTTAAAGTAATTAGGAACACTAACTTGACGTTCTTCCATTCTGAGCATTGACTCAAATACTCTTGGATCATCCACAATAGTGGGATCCGTAAAAGCCAACTGAGGCTGAACTCGGGAAAAGTCTAGTTGCGCAGACAACAACCGTTTTTCACGGATCCTTTCTGCGATTTCCGAATCCAAATCGGGCGACTCCTCCATCATCTCCTCTGAGCATGCCAAAAGATTTGCCATTTTTGAAAGTTATTTTTACTAAAAATTCTTTCTTTTTTCACTGTTCTAATTTCCACAAAATTAACTTCCCACCACCACAAGCTCACACACAGTTTAAAGCAATAACAGTACAACAATAGTAAAAACTATAATTTAATAACAAAAACAGAGTTTCAACTCAACAGTTTTTCTTTAATGTACCAAAAAATGTATGGGTGATGTGACATGCTAGTCGGCTTCACAAGCAAAACAACGCAACGTCACGCAGCAAAACAAAGAGAAACAGATAAAAAGAGTGAAACATGCAGCAATTTGCTTTGCGAGATCCGTGCTCCACGAGGAATGGACCGTCACTACCGACACTTCACCGAGCAACCTCTGCTATTATACAAACAGCAACAGAGAAGAGCTCACAAGATAAAATTAAGCTTTACGTCTACGTGTTCTCCTTTGGTGCTATCCCAGGCCAGGCCTGCCTCTGAGATATCCCAGTTTTTCCAGCAGCTTTTTTCTTTGTGTACCCCAATTCTTAGCAGACCAGCATTACTTGCACTTACTTCTGTATTCTGTGGTCCCTACTGACAAATATTCCTAGCATACTTACATAGTAAGCTACAGGCAAACAAGAATTTGAATGAAGACAAATTTTCTCAATAAGAGAAGAGGAGCAAGAGCAACAGGCTTTATTTAGGTACAAAATATCATATTGGGTTTACATACTACTGTAATTGCCATCCAGAATTTTTATCCGACTGTGAGAATGAGTGTGCATGTAATATCGGAGGGTCGTCTTCTATGATTTCCATGTTGATATGATGACGATGATATGATGTACTAACATCAAACATTATACGTGATTCAGTTGATACTACTGTTACCATGCGATTGCCATTGTGTGGTCAAAATCAATCATAACATATATGTAAAGTTGTATCAGACACAACTGGAATTTATGATGAATATGTAGAGCATATTGATATGGAAATGCAGATTTTTTCTGTGTTTTGATCGTTTTTGCTTATCTGAGAATCTTTCAGTAGAAATCTCAAATTCTTCTAATTTATTGTTTATGCCATGTTTTTAAGGGAACAGAATTGAACAGAAGAATTTTAAAAAAACAAAGATAATC
>JAQIWN010003240.1:0-13590 GCA_034699025.1 Entomobrya cf. arborea Gr-Col-00668
CCATATTGCCCATTAAACCCATTTTACCCACGTGGGTTGGGTTTTATCAATTTTGCCCGGGTAATATCGCACTCTGGATCTAGTACTCGTAGTTGTGGTCTGTGATGTACATGTAAATATTTATGTACTATAAGGTTTATAAAGTACTATTAAAATGAAAATTGTTCCGCTTTTAGAACATTTAAAATTAAAAGTTCATATTGCACTTGCCCTTTATTACTAACGGCTTCATGGTAATTAAGATATTAAATAGATACGAAATGTAGTACCGCATTTCACTGCCATATTTATTTGTCATAAACGAGAGAATAAGAGTTCAATTCTACACTTTTGTAAAGCGTTTGCATAAATTAACGAAAGTAGCTTTACAGCAAGCTAATGAGCCTTTCAGAAACAAAGTAAAAAAGTTAAGTCATCATCAGCTTTTTATAAACGCTACAAACAAAAAGAACAGCCATTACGTACATAGTGCATATACACGACAAGTATGTATTTAACAAGCTTCATTTCGTTGTTTCGCCGAAAATGGGAAAATAGAGAGATGATCATTGACTATTATAAAAAGCATTCATGATGGTCTGAATCTTAGTTTCATTGTTCATTTTCACTCTCACTCTTGTTTGAGTACAAGTGCATACATTCAAAACACACACCGATCAGTGCTTGTTAAAAAGTTTGAGTTTGTAAGAAGAGGAAAAATAAAAATGTGCTTATGTCTGTGGTCCTATTACTACCCTTCTTTTGAGCTGCCCTAACTTTTTTCGCCATCTGAGCTACTTATATATTTATACCATGCCTACTTTTTACACTTCCTGTCTAAAAGTTTGTTGAAACATTCATTAAGGTAGATAGTAGATAGGTAGAGTATAACATGTGGTGTGGAATTTCATGTAAAATTAGGTCATTAGCATTTCAAAAAAGGACTTTAACTGCACAACTCGAACTCGTGTGTATTGTTGACTGGATGGGAAGCCAGCGATTTTTTGGTTCATTAAAAAGTAGCTGAAAGTAAAAGTAGTGAAGGATGGAAACTTTTTATCTGATGGAAACGCTAGATGAGTTTACACGGAAAGCCAGGGAAGAGTAAAGACAGTGATGTGATCATTGTCTTTGTCGGTATTTTTTTGAACTCAGTGAGTCAAGGATGCATGTAAGCTAGGCTGGAGGAAGTTAAAAAAGAGAAAGTTTGGCTGGATGATAAAAGTGGAGAAAATGAGGGTTTATGTTTTAGTTATGAGGTGTAATAGTCTCTCAAACTTTTTACGTGAATAATTAGCCGAAAGTGGTTTTAGGAGGAGGTAAGATGGTGGGAGGGAAGGGGATTGTATTGAGATAAAGGCTTTGCTAATGAGGATGACATGCGATATGACAACGCATACCCACATTCATATACGTATGTATGTATTTGTATGTGTTACCAGCAAACATGGTAGTGTTATCATACCATTAGTCAAATATATAAACATACATGAAAACGGACAGGTTGTATTGAATCAGTTAGTTTCCAAGGATATGGAAGCAAGATCGTGCTAAAAAACGGACAGTGCAGTCGAATGGCACAACTAGCATGGTTACCGTTTGTGCTACTTCGCATTGTTCAACAAAACATGTTTTTTACAAAGAGTGTTGGACAAATAAAGAATGCGATTTGACATTCAAATTATTGGCGAGATTTTCCATGTTAAATTAAAGTTTTAGTATAAACATGGCATAACAAGTTTTAATTGTGCTAATGCTAATACACACGGTATACAATCAATTTCGAATTTAATGTACTTCATCGCCAGTGTTTTTGAAGACGTACCTAAGCATAGTATTATGGCCAATCCAGTGTCCTTTGCAGCTTTCTGTTGCATTTGAATCGAGGGAAAAGTGAAAGTCTAATATTCAAATAAGCTCAAGAGATTTGTGAATCTTGTTCTCTCTGAACCCAAGCAAAGTCAGTTTCTGCAGTGAAAGTTTTTATTATTATAAAAATTTGAAGTTTACAAGTTCACACTTTTTTGTTTGGGAATTAAATGATATCAGGATATCAGCAATCAGCAAATCTTCGTTGTTTTCCCGTATGGTAGCAGACGTTGAGCTGCTGTATTCTGATGATATAAAATTACATTCCCTTTTTACAGCCAACTTTTAAATTTTTATTAAAAAGTAATAACAAAAATTCTCGTTAGTTGGACAAGTTCTCGTTTGTGCTTTGCATGTTTCAAGCGGAGCAGAAATTAATTAAATATCTCTGTTATGTCACTTGACTTTTAATATTCTACTTAAAACATGCCTTTCCATCTTATTTGGCTCTGTATTACATTAGAGAATCGCGTCACATTTCATATTTAGGTATACATAAATATGTTTTACAGTTATACTTCCCGTATGCACGCAGCATAAAAACATGGAAAGTACATTCCTAGCCTTTTGAATATTATTATTATTATTAACATCACTGGTGCAACTAGTTGTTACCAAACCATTACCATTGGCAATAAAAACTAACGATCACTTGAGTATTAATCTATTCCACTGTCCGCTCTGTTGCTGAATGATATCTTGGCGAAAATAAAAGAGGATATCACGCAACCATACATTTTCACGTTTACAATAGTTTTCGTTGTAGTTTGAAAATTAAAAATAGTTTATAGAAAATTAGTGTAATCGTTAAAATATCATTGTCTCAATTTATCTTTCTTCATTAATTTGGACTATACACGTAATAGATACTATTTTCTATTTATATACGTTATTTCCTCTTACTTGTACAATTAAGCTACTTTTGAATTGCATCACTCTAATTTAATTCTCTTCAGGTGGCAGAGAATAGTACAGAAATCACAGTACATTTGGTTGGATATATGCACCGATACATACTTGGGTGTGTACAAATTATAACTAGATAACCTCTACATATTACGTGGTTTATGGAATAGTAATAAATCATTGAAATATTCAGTTGATCTTCTAGAGGGGTAATTTATTTGCAGACCTTGGGATGCAAATTGCCCTCCCTTGTCAACCAACTGAACGTAAAACTCAAAATTATTCCCAGTTGTTTTCACAGAGCTCATATAGAGAATACCTACATAGGTATGTGTGCTAGTCAATATGATATCTTCATACTAATCGTAGTAAAACCTGGCTTGTACCATGCTCGTTTACCAATTTATTTAATTTTTATCATGATCACTGACAGCTGAATCATCTTGAAGCTTTCATCACAACAGAACATATAAATAATCACCTTATGACTTGCGAGTCACGTGGAGCGAAATTTTCATTCTCCTTGCTTGCCAATGTATACCTAACACAACATTTGACAAAACAATCTATAAGATTTAATTATGATTGTTCCATGCGCGAACCCATTTGTAAACCATAATGAGGGTAAGTCGGTATACGAAAGCGTTTCTCCTGCTTTCTCCCAATAATTTTATTTTTATACTGCGTAGTTTAGCTAAGATAGAACTGAAGGAAGATGAACTACAAAAGAAGTAATAAGAATTTCATAAGATAGGCTGTTTACTTGGTTTTCTTTTGTAACAGGCTGACTTGACTTCCATACGACGGTGTAAAAGCAGGCAAGAAAAATGGCCGAATTTATTCAGGGCAGAATATAGACAACAAAAAAGTTGATGTCAAGTGAAATTAGGTCATGGAGGTATACTTTCACTTTCTTTATTCTTTAAAGCTGGCATACACAAAAGTTTGCTTTGCAACTTTTTCATCCATTTATCCCTGAGATAAAAGCGAACATGTATTACTGAATAATATTCATTTTGAAAGGTTCGCTACATTGCACTGCATTACAAAAAAGCGATTGCATAAAACAAGACCTTTTGGAATAGCAATACAATTGAAAAACGTTGAATATTAAAGCGAAACATTCAGTTTCGGTAAATTGCTTTAGATTCAGCGAAGAAATAAATAAAGTGGTGTTGGTTATTCGACAATGTACAGAAAAATGGGTCAAGTGAAAAAGGAGCCCGTATTGTGCCTCTGCTCTGGTCGGTGGTTGAGGTAGCTTTAGATGAAAAAAAAATCGTGAAAGTAAAACCCTTTCAAAGAAGCATTCATTTCGTAAACGTATCCCTTAGTCGGCCGGTATGTTTTAGTGAGATGGCAAGAGTAAAGCTCTGAACTCAAGAAGGAAAGCTTCCGAAAGTTTAGATTCCCAAAAAGACTGCAATCAGTCAACCGATGTCGCAAGTGGCAACTGGGAAAACACGCATACACACAAGAAGCTCACTTTGAATTCACATCCTGTGGAGAAAGTTGTTTTGCGCGGAATTAGTTTGATAAAAGAGATTGTAACAAACTAGCCAGTGGTCTGAGTGATCACTCTTGTTTGGTCACTGTCACTCAGTTGCAACCAAAGCACTGAGACGGCGACCTTATGCCATCTTTTTTTCTCTTAAAGTTCGTTGATCGTTGTATATGGATACTACTAGCTGCTGTTATAGTTTTTATACTTTTCATGGTCTAATCGATCATGACCTTTACAAAGGATTTCATGGAGGGACGACAGGGGTGGTTATTAATTAGTAAAATGAATGGTATTAAAATTTAAGATGACGTGGAGTGACCAAGGATAAATGAGACATATGCATGATGTGTGTATGATGCTTGCGTGATCTCTCATCGCTCGAGATTAAGTAAAATAAATTTTGGATCTCATCAAAAATTCTCAGAGATGGAGAGAGATGAATGGGAGAAAATGAAAGTTAAGCAAGATGGCAAGAGAGGATACGATAGGTTTAATGAAGCTCACTTGAGATTACAACAGAAGCATGAAATTTTTTAAAAAGTTTTTTTGAACACTAAAAACAGGCTGAAACGTAAAGTTCCGCATACTACGTTTCAAATTTCTACATTACTTGCCTTTTTGCAGAAAGAGGAAAGGGAATTAAGAAAAAATGAATGTGCTTCTTGAAAAGGAGTGAAATCTTTTGCACTCTTGGGAGTTGAGGGCGTATGCATTTTTAACGAATCTTGTCAAGAGCAACACAAAATCCTGCTGCAGTTGGAAAAAAACGTCTTGAAAAATGATTATTACCTTCAGCATTTATTTTATTTGGGATTTCTTCGGAAAATCAGCGGCAAACGAGGAAAAGACTAGTTTTCTTTGATGTTGTTGTAGTGAAAGCTTTGCTCTCTAAATCTGTCACTCATGCCGTTGCTGACGCTGTACTACCCAAACTCTTCTCTTTTACTCTCTACAAGTTTTTTTGTCCTGTTTTTTCTCTGTCTAGTTGACATGTCATCATGTTATGCACCATTTCCCCCTTGTATTACAGATGGAACACCGCATTTTTTCATTCAGTGAGCACTCGCCTTTTCACCATAAGCTTCTAAAATATTTCATTTCAAAGTCCTCTACTCAATTTTGACTTTTTACGTTGCACACTATTGACTTTATTGTGCAGTGCATAGATTCACACAGCTCAATAAATTTGATAAAATAGCATATTTCCAATAAAATTGGTTTCTGTCATTTGATCTGACTTCGTATTTCCACTGATTGTGAGCTGAGTAACACTTAAAATGAAACTGGATATTCATGATTTGATGCCGGGCTACCTTTCATTTTTTGTGATTAAGTAAGACAAGATTTTTTCATTTAAAAAAATTCAATGCAGACCAAAATGGAGCATTACTTGTGAGCGATGATCATGTTACTTTGATAGATTGAACGAATGAGCTTATTTTTTAAAGACAAATTTAAATGTGAGTGAACATTTTTAATATTAAGACGTAGTGTATTTAATGAAGGAGCCATGAATAGTTACGTAACCTCAATATTAGCAATCTAATCTGATATGTAATCAAAGTAATGAGACCATAATAAATTCTAAAAAACTAGGTTATGAGATGATGCAAACGCAATAGATGCTATTGGTTTATTCGGATTTATATCTTATATTTGTAGATATATATCTACCTTTTATGTTGTGTTGTATGTTGTATGTAATCTTTCAGAGAGGTTATCAACTACGCATTGCATGTTTCTCCTAGTGTTTCACTTTTGATCATTTTACATTTTTCATAAGATCGTCAATCGTCGACGCTTGACGTAGGATAAAAATGATAGATGAGCTTGCTTCCAGATTACATTACGAGGCACTCTCACTTGAAGTGTAAAAGAATAAATAATGTATAAAACTAGCAAAAATGCAATTCTCAATTTTAAAAATCCAAATAAGCTAGTCATACAAACGTGAAGTGAAGTAAGTAACACGCTAAAAAACTGAAATAGATATGAGCCACACATATAGAATGGACTACATTACATTAGATTATATTCCGCACTCCCCACGCTAATACACTTTTTTGGCAAAGGAAATGTGGAGAACTTTTCCACTTTTTCCAGTGGCATCGCATAAAAGAATTTTGGATGGTCGGATGATATAGCACGTCCCTAACTCCCAGTACTCATCATCCATTCTGTCTAGCTGGAAAGAGTTCTCTTCTCTAAAAGTAAAGCTAAAAGTCATTCTTTTGACTATCTGAGTCTCAATCTCAATGGATGATACTATTCTAATATGCAGGCTGGCATCTCAAAAACAAAATAGCAAATAGTGCCATTGTTTACTTTCAAAGTATTTTTAAGTATGCAGTGAAAGTGAAAGTACGTAATAATACCTACCCACCTAATAATAATAATATGAAACTTTTTTGCGAGTGGCATGGGATATAAATAAATGTACAATTCAAAATTTAAAATTCATGTGTGTGAATCTATTAAAAGAAAGTACATTCATTCATCCAACATCTCCTTTAAAACGTAGACTCATGCTTTCAATTCCATTCACCTGAGTTTGTTCGATACTTCGTTGTACCACAACTTCGGGACTGGCATAGTTTGTATCAAATTTATTTTGCTCTATTTGCTGAGTCGACTTCAAGGTGCTCAAGAAATTAATATAAAATGTGCAATTTAAGTACGAACTATAGATCTGATTCTTAACCTTCAGTAATGTAAACCACAACTTTTATCAATTTCAAATCTTCAGTTTTAATGATAATTAGGCTTGGGTGATCCAAGTTGGATCGTCTACATATTATTTTGATGCTTTGGTCTGCGGTGCTTAATAGCGACTAAACTAAATGTTTAGCTTATCGTCAGTCAGGCTAACATAATGAGGGAATAATTTAAACAAAATTGAAAAACCTGGTAAGTTGACTAGAATGATTGCTAGCTTTCTCCAATAGAGCAGCGTGAGTTGCGGGTAATGGATATTATTAAAGTAAACCAACAACGCAGGCCGGAGGCACATTGCACACTGCTGAGATTATCGTTCGGAATGTTTTATGGTTTGGAAACTAACTCAGCCAATTCTAAATCCGAGCATGGATTAGTGGTTTATGAATCGAATTCAGTGGGATTAAGGGAATTAGGGGTTCAAAAATGTTTGATTGGGAAAAACAATTTGTTATTACAAATGCATTGAGTACATTATCACCATCGGCCAGATCAAATCATGATTGATGATGCCACAAATCCTTTTTCTGCAATCTATCACATGTTAAATATACAATATGTACATCTATCCTTTTCTTATGGTATGTTCCATTACTCATATTCCTCTTGTTGTTGTATCAAAGAGAATCCACAACAATATGCCTTTTAACACCAATTTTTCGTTTTATATTTCTGTGAGAAAAGAAAAACCTTTTGATAGGGAGCATTTGGTTGACCCTGACTTTCCTCCTCTCTAGAGAAAATAAACAAGGAAAGGGAAAAAGTATTACTAAAAAGGTGGCAGAGAAAAGTTTGTACATTCTTCCATTTTTTAGTATTTCTTCACCTTGACCATGTTAGCAAATAAATCATCCTTACTTTATACCAGTCCACTTGTTCTTAATAATCTTATTTTATTGCCTTTGCACCGTTGCACCGCACACTCAACAACAAACGCGCGCACGAGCCACGTAAGCAGAACATACAGAGAGAGCAAAAAGTCGAACATTTTATGAAATCCGAGTCGGGCAACGAAAAAGTTTGCGACTGGAGAAATTTATTACTTTTCCCACAAAATATTAAATTATCCGGAAAGTTTTTTTTCTCTCTCTGATGTGTGTGTATACCAGGATCGGTAACAGGAAAAGTTTATCTGATAAATTGTTTGTTTTTCTGTAAGAGGCTTAATTGCTTTAATATTAATCTAGTTTTTCGCAAGGGAAAGGAAAGTGAAAAGCGGTAAACCGAGAAAACGGAAGACAAAACACACTGTTTGAACAGGGACTTTCTCAATTCAGAAACAATTTTGGGTACTATACTTTCCCTTGAGCTGGTATTAGGACTACCCACTACACCGCAGTGTAATATTACTCAACACACATGACGACATTGACGGATTGTTGGTGGCGGTAGTTCGACATGAAAATTTAAAGCATAACTTTTATAATGCCAATACTATGTACATAGAGGGCAAATCCATGTTACCACTATCATCTCAGTCAGTACTCAGTACTCACTCACCCGCAGAGCTACAGAACGGTTAGGCTTAATCTGTGCACACTCTTGAGTTTCAAATGAAATGGCATGCATTGTCAGACTGGTGCACTAATGCTTTCTCTTCTTCCCTGCCTGCTCGTCTGTTGGGACAAGATTAACTTTGAAACAAAACAAAATACGTCGTAGCTCTTAATATGAGGGCTCATGGATCGTCGCCATCGTCATCGTGTGTGTTTTGATGACAGATGAACAGCTCCTAACACTTTTCTCTTTGTCTTAATTCCTGGTTCACATTTACAAATTTACACACTTATACTCCTTCAACCATGATGATATGATGCACATGAATTCATTCTAGATTCCTTCGACTCAAACAAGACACCTAAAAACCACTCTTCATTCATCCGACCGAAATTCCCATGACCTGTTCTCCTATTAATACAAGTCGACGATAGTGTGTGTGAACACAGAGCAAAGTATCAACACTAACACCAGGAGCGTGTAGCAATCTAACTATACTTATGTAAGGACCTACGAACATATTATACTGTATAGATGTACAACAGAACAAAAATTAAGCATGTTCTCTTGATCAAGTAACTTGTCTGTCTTAAAATGACATCCTCAAAGAGTCAGCCTATAGCTAAGCTTGCTTTCTTTGTGCTCTATGTTTTCACATCTAATTATTGCCGCAAAAATGAACTCATTTCACTTCTCTTTCACATTTAATGATCTTCTCAAATGTTGAACGTTAGAGTACTCAGAAATGACGGATGGATGGATGATGGAGGTGAACAAGAGGAGATGCTACTATACTGTTCTTCTACCTATAATACTCCTACTGCAACCAGCAAAGACTGACTCTAATTTTAAAACAAAAATGTAGCCTAGTACATGAGTACAAGTGTCTGAAAATACAAAGTTTATTTGATAGAAGCCGAAACTTAGACAGACATATTGTATCAAGCTAAAGTTCTCATTTATTCCTCAAGCCCCAGCATATCTTTGTCTTTCAGCTTCAGCTAGCAGTAGTGCGGTACAGTGGCAGCAGCAATCAAGTGTCTTCATTTCTAGAGATTTGGTGCGAAAGAGAAACCGCTAATAAAATCCTCTTAAAACACACTTCCTCCATCACACTATTCTATTTTAACTTGCAGCCGTCATCTCTTTCCTCTCATCTCCCATCCGATTTACCTCCTTTCTCCTCGTCCTTTCTATATGTTAGACGAGATGACTTGAGACGGGAGCAAAGACACAAGTTTTGCAAGGACAAGGAAGGACGAACGAACAATGAATACTTAAAATGCCACAAAAAATCCAAAATAATCTGGACTTATAGTGTTGGGTTGGTTTGGTCGTGTCATCGTGACTAATATTTTTATGGCAAACACAGCACACCCTCTCACCAACCACCATGATCCCATCTTCCCATGTATAAAATAATAAAATGTCACATTTTTACTTTTACGGCTTGGCGTTGTTTTAGCGGAGAAGCTAAGGAGCATCGTAATCAGTTGAATGAAAAGGTCTTTGTTGATGCTATGTTGCTCATTCGTCTGTGCTTCAATTTCTCCTTGAAAAATAAACCGGTTTCTGTTCCCCTGTCTTTATTAGTTAGCTAGCATACCTACTTATTCAGCACATCTACCATCGCTTTTTGGTTCATGAAGAATATTTCTCGTTCTTTGTTTTTGTATCACCAATTTTATACATAGGCTGCTCAAATATTGTCAAATACAAGTTTTATGATCAAGCTGTACTTTCTCTTGATCTGCTTTGCGACTTGCTACATCTTTCACTTATTCGTTGATCCACTCACGACATTATTCATTCTGGATCAACTTTATGACAATGACAATGGATTGTTTACAAAGTTTACATTCTATTTCTCCGCAACACCCACTCCTTTATTTTACCGCAAGTTCTCAGAAATACGTCTCCGTTTTAATTAAGTCGGATAAAGCACTCCTGTGGAAAATGGGTCTACGGCTTACGAAAATAGTCATAAAAATTATTAGAGCCTATAACTCACCTCATAAAATAGTTCGCTTCTTTATTCTTCGACTACAAGACAAGTGGCTTAAAAAGGAAACTGATCTGAGCTTCCTCTTTTTCTCGAGATTTATGGTATTTTTTACATTGTTACCTGCTTCCACGTCTTACACTTTTCTCTTTCACTTCTACCCGATCCAACTTCAATTGCTTTATATTTTTCCGTTTTTTATTGTCAGAAATAATAATGTGCTCCAGTAATCTTCTTTCCGTACCATCTTGCTTTATGTTTCCAAATAATTTTAATAAATTTTCTTATCTATTTTATATTGTTCTCTTTGGGCACATAATAAAAATGTGTTCATTCTATGAAAGCACTTATATAAATGAATTTTATAGGTATACGCAGCAAAAGCATTAGGTAACAAAAATTGTAACTGTTTTAGGGACAGTTTGAATTGCTCTACGTATGGAAACGTGACGTTAGCAAAATTAAGTGAAGTTGCCATTCGTCCTAAATAAAAATTACCTTATTCATTGCCACTATTTACCAAACATTCCATCATGGTTGCATACTACGATAATCTGTTTCAAGATCGTCAATAAAAAATCTAGCAAAAGATTTATAAGACAGCCGGAGAGTGAAATTTTTAGGCCGAAATCGAAAGATTTTTTCCTTTTTTTAATCTCTTTCTGTACTTCAGCAAATAAGAGTACATGTGCGAAAATTTTTACTCATAGAAAAATATTATTAACAATTTTGCATCCAATTTGATACTAGCTACTTTCCCCAAGGGAAATATACTACGGAGATGATGTAAGTTGTGTACATAACTGCCATTGTTGCACTTTGCGGTGGTGGCGGTGATTGGTGATCCGTTATGGTAGTAAATCATTCAGTATCCACTTTCCTCTACTGTTTGGCTAGAAAAAAAACGGGTCAACCGTAACATGTAAAGTTGTTTTGGTGCATGATGTCTATTGCCTTCGCTGCTACAAATTATTACAGATTTTTTCATGGGAACTTATTCTGGAGGTGGATCAAGTGGAGCTTAAAAAAGTATTACTGTGACTATGTGTGCTGTATAGTATTACTCTAGCTCTGTGTGTTTATGTGCAAGACCTGTTCAGGGAATAAAGATAAATGATGGGAGCACCGACGCACCGGAAAATACTTCCATTTTCTACTACAATATTTATGTTTGCTTGGGTGGTAGTTGGTGAGCTACGAAGAAAGCTTGTAAATTCGACAATACAGCAGCAGAAAATTGGCATGCTTGGTTGTGAAAGTAAAGGGGATGCTCAATGCTTGCTTATGCTTACAAATACATGATATAATATACATAATATGTGTGTGCACAAGATATATGTAGTTATTTGTCAGCATAAGGAAAATTGAGAACGAATTGGAAGTGAAATCCGGCGGTGAGTAAAGTGGTCGGTCAATCGACCAGACCTGTGAAAAGAAAATCCTTTTGATAGTTTCAATAGACGTGATGGCAAGGATGGGGCAAAAGGTTGAGTTGAGGCTCAGCTCGTCTAAAATATTGCAATCAATCAGTCAACCGTATACAAACTGAAAATGTACAAAAATGTTTCATTTCTGAAGAGAAGAGACATAATATTATTTTTTGTGGAAGATTGTCGTAAAAAGGTTCCTATTCACTATTACATAGATAAACCAAAACCTTAAACGACTAATACTGGTTTGTACATAGTGGTCAGGCAGGACTGTTGTGGCCTTATGTGTAACGACTACCTCCAGTTGACAGGATCCCTATTCCTTTGTGTTCACACGTATGAAAGTAAGGGGAACTTTTTGTTTCAATCGTTCAATTTTGATTGAATAGATGAGTCTGTGCTATTGAAAAATTGAATGATACATGTTGGAAGAGTGATGATGAGCAGATGAGGCAGGCTTGCTGCGGTAGGAAAAGATTAGAGAAATGAAATCTGCTGAGGATATTTACCGGTTTTTTATGGGCTGGTTTCCGTTCAGACTTTGAGAAAAATATGTAGCATACGTTAATTCCGGTTGTTGTTGCGGGTCAGGACATAGAGATATCAAATAACCGATTGATTTGTTAGACAAGAAAATAAACAGCTTCGTCCTTTCTCCCTAGGTCATCTGTCACTTAAGATTTTATGTGATGATAACCATTCATATTCAATATGGATCTTAATAGAAACATTTTTTTGTCTAAGTATTGTGTTAACGTTAACAAAGACATAGAATAAAGCTCGTATGTAAAACTTGTGGAAAATCTAAAATCTAAATTAATCATATCTGCATTCAAATTTCTATCACAAATCTTAGTTTGTGAGTAATACAGTTGCCACTGTGTGCTGGTAATGTTAGAAGCTTATACTTATACTGCTTGTTAGTTAAAGTTAGTAAAGTTTCCAGTTTAGCAACCATCACCATCTGTGTTGCAGATTCAATATGCAACAAATATTTATATTGCTTTGTTGTGATTGATAACGATAACAATATCTGTATCGTATTTATGAATGACTATCAATTTTCACGGTACACTTAACTCGGCAGACACTCTCAAACTTTCATTTATTTTCACATATTTTCACCATTCATCATAATTTCTATATTAGTCATACAAATTGTTGTTTAGCACTTTCGTTCTCAATCCGTTTTTCATTATTTTCCTCATTCTCTACTACACTGCTGTAAAAGTTTTCCTCTTGGTTCACGACCGTAAATCTGACAATTTGTGATTAAGAATTTAGCAGGCGCCACACTTAAGACTTTAGAAGTGTGGGAGGGAGAGATAGCGTTGAACTTGGTTTTAGGTTTGGGTTATGTATGTTTGGCATTGGTAGGATTTCGAACATAAAATCTTTTGGGTTTGTATTCTCTTATCACACTTTAATGATTAGCCAAAGTTTCTAAGATCAAACTTAGTTTTATAACATGAATAGACAAATAATGAAGTTGAATATTTACAAATCCGACAGACAGGCAACTTGCGTCAGAAAAGTGAGAAAAGCCTATTGTTTTATGAGAATTCTGTGCTCTGTACAATGCAATGTTATCAAGTCAAGTCACTTGTCAGTTTAAGGATTATAGGTAGACATAAGCGGTGTTATTTCTTCTATCTATTTAACATTCATAATTTAACACACATCATAAA
>JAQIWN010003241.1:0-13590 GCA_034699025.1 Entomobrya cf. arborea Gr-Col-00668
TCTTGCTTAGCAAGGTGCTAATTACTGTATTTGTAAATGTTTTAAAGTTGAATAAACTCAGGACTATTAAAATAAAAATAAATAATGATAATATGTGATGCTATTGTTGGAAAATATAAAAATATAATAGGAACCAAAGATACAAACAAAAGTTGAAACAAAAATGAGCCGAAACATTCATTATTTGCACGCATATATTCGCATTGTGAAACTTGAGAGAATACTTTCCCTTTGTGAAAATCCTTTTCCCATAAAACATTTTGTACTATTTCTCATGTCACTTAGTTTCTATGACATAATGGACAAGTAGGCCAAAATACAGATCATCTCTTTAAATTGTAATCTGGCAACACGATGTATCGTATTTAACAGGGTAATTTTTCATTTGATCTTGGACACATGTTGAAATCAGTGTCAAGTCCAGATACTACGAAGTTAAAAATTATAAAAGTAGGTTAGCTAACTTATCTTAAATAATAAGTAATGCAATACGTGCAATCGACTCTATATCATGTCCATGTCGCAATAGAAAGATTAAAAACCCAGATGATTTCTTCATATGGCTCTAATTTCTTTTCTCAAAGACAAGAAAGTAAAAGATGCACATAGAGTAATGTATACAAAGGCTAAAATATCTTGAATAGTTTACAGTGAATGTGATGTTTATTCTAAAATGGTTTAATTTAAAAGAAATGCATTTAATTTTAAATTTCTGGAAATAAATTTGGCAGTAAAATGACTACTGAAATTTTGTCGAAATAGTAAATATGCGACGTCAATTGTATTTTTACTTATTAACCAAATAAGATCCATGTAATACATATTCCTTCTCTCGTCGACCATGGTCCGTGGGTCTATTGAAGTGTAAGCCGAAACATACCTTGACGTGTAAACAATGCACGATGCATTACAACTCAAGTCAATTTTATAACAAAATATGCAAGCAAGAGTAACTCATGAAATAAATACTCCTTGAATTTTAATTGTTCAAGTTGTTCTTTAATTAAGTGCAACTTGAAACTGTTTAAATAAATTGGTAGAAGGAAACGTAAATGAAACTTTCACCTTGTAATTTAAAATAATCAACTATTATTTCAAAATACCATGTTTTGTAACTGTTGCAAGTAATAACACTACCAATTTAAGCCACCTGAATCATAAAAATATCGAATTCTGTTAAAATCATAATGTTCAACTTACACTCTGGAACAGTTTTCACATTTCTTCTGTTACCAGAGGGATAAGATAATTTGCAACTCTAAACCCTCAAAATACACACACGTATGTTTACATGTTGGCTTCACTTGCCAGCCAGCAAATAAACCATATGGTGCGTTTCACTTTTCTTCTGCAAAGACACAGATTGGCAAAAGAAATATTTGAACAAGCAAGTCAGTCGTTGGTGTGGTACACACAAACACCTCAAATTACAGGGAGAAAGCAAAACGACTAGAATTGACTACATCATGATGCCATATGGCATTTTTGGTACCGTACAAATATTTGAACTACCCATTTTTGGTGACGCTCAATGTGTGAATATATATATATACATACGTAATACATACATATATATTTGAGATTTATGTAGATAAAAAGGTCGTTTTTCTTATGTAATAAAACAAAAAGGGTAAATACCAACACGTGTGACAAAAACATTCAAATTAAAGATGAAGAGCTTGACAACGGACAGAAGGGGTTTGAGGTTTTGTACAAAATGATGCAAATTAAATTCGTCATCCCATTCCGTCATATCTACGTCCGTTATATCATCAAAACCGTCACATCGAATCTATATATTCACGAATCTGTATTATATTGAGTTCGCATTAATGTTCTGACAACTTTTAAATGTCACTAAAAGCGAAAGAATTACTGTGAGCTACTCTGGGATTTCTGGGAACGAAAAAGAACATAATAATATATTTCATTAAGTCCTCAAGTTAAGTTTCAAATTATGTTTGGACAGTATACCTAATAAGTTGTAGGTCAAGTTGAAGGACTAAAGACAAATTATAGTCATGAAAAGGCTGTAGTAATGAATGTGTTTACTTTTCATTTAACTTTAGCACGAGAGCCAAAGTACCGAAAATAACTGAAAAGTGGATTGTTAAATGTAAAACATTCTCTCATCTCTTTTCTTTCCCCCGTTCTCTTTGCAAAGATAATACTAATTTGCAATTTCTTTTCATTTTCACCGCTTGGCTTGCTAAAAACATGGCTTAGTTATGTTATTTTCGGGTGTTAGATCTTTGAAACATACACCACCGCCAGTACAAGTGTAAATTTCAGCATGTGATGGAATGGAGGCGGCAAGACGAGAAAAATGAATTTTAAATGAAACGTAGAGTAGAATGGGTTTGTAAAAAGAATAGTAAAACTTTCTCGTAGTATTTTCTACAAAAGTTATTATCTTCATGGATGGCTATACAAGTTTGGTGCAGAGAGAGAGAGAGATGAATAAGAAAATAAAACTTGGGACGTATTCTATATTTTTAGTCCTTTTACTTTTTGCTACCTTGTTCTCTTATGTATTTTTTGCCTGAAAGAAACTGTTTTAGTATTCAGCTGTTACGTAAATGTATTGGTGTGAACAAGTCATAATGAAGAAAAATTGAAAGAAGAAATTGCCACTGCACCATGAAGAAAAGTAAGCCGAGGATGGAAAAGTGACTTTTTTCCCTGACGTGCGTGTAGGTATTGCACTTATGTATGTATGTACGTTTATTTCAAATGAAAAATTTACCAGCTTTGGGAGAACAGAGAAAACATGCCATGTCAAGAAGAAGGAAAAGTTGTAGTAATCATAACGTTCATTATTTTTTGTAGACAAGCAAGGGAAAGGGAAGGAAGTCAGTCGGTGGAGAAAGTCATGCTGCAAAATAGTAACAATGAAAATATTTTTTTGGTACTAGCACAGCAGCAGTAGTATCATCTAAAACTATTTTGTAAATATATATAATATTCTAATTGTGACATATATTTTCTCATAAATATTTTCATTTCTTGAAGTCTTGTTCTCTCTTGCTATTTTCCCTCCCGACAACAACAACAAAATGCAATAGTAATTTTCTTTTCGACAAGCCGCAGTTTTTGTCTGTCTACTGGGAAGAAAGAAATGGAATGAAGAGAAGAAAATGTTTCCTTCCTTCCGAACATCCACACGAAACGCAACAACAGCACCAACATCACCGGTGATGAGAACATGTCAAGTCATGCACTAAAACTAATATTCTTTTGGTGGTCGTTGTTTTACTTGACTTGTTCTCGAAAATGAAGGAATGCTGTTTAGCACGCTTTTCTCGTTCATCATAATTATCATCAAGAAGAAAGAGAAAATGTTGTCTTGTAAAAGAAAAGCTAACTGACGATTATATGAAGGCTATGTATATTAATTTCCTCTAGACAGAACGACGCTGTTTTACGTCATGGAGTGGAATAACAGCTTATTTCATTACACTACATAAATTCGTTAGGGAAAGGTCAAGGTTAGTCTACATAACAGGTTATATAAATACAGCTTGGATAATATTTTTGTAAATAGGCATTTAAGTTGCAAGTTTTTGTTGTCTTCTTTGTTTATTAGCTCGTATATTTTTATGTGACTTTTAACGATATTACTTTTGAATTTGTAACTGAGTCTGAATTGTAAATAAGGTTAATTAAGCCTAGTTGACGTAAGCAAGCAATTTTGTGAGAAGAGGTATGTCAAGGTGCGCACTATGGACAATGGACATAACAATAAAAAATAAGAATTTTGATAGCATACTTCTTTCTTCTTTACGAGGAATGACATAAAACAAGGACAAGACGATTCATTTCTATAAAACTTGCGTCACTTCAAAAATGAGTTTAAGGTTAAATTGAAAGTTTTCTCATACTGCTCCCAATGACAGCTTAACAAAATAACAATTAACGGATATATGCTACTAGTTTTTCAGAAGGTTTTTCAGCTTTGTAGCAAGTTAATAATTTATGTTTAATTCGTATGAACTCTTCATACATTTTCTTATTCTGTACTATACTGACTGAAGCATATACAGATACGAGCCGAAGATCGTAGCAAACTCATTATCTGAGTTTATATAACATGAAATCAAACTTGTACTATTTTGAACAAAAAAATATCAAAGCTTTCTCGTAATTAATGACTACCATCATCATAATTTTGGTTAAAAAGTATGCAAAAACAAACAGGATTTTCTCTCTCGAAGTATGAAATATGTGAGATAACATAGTTATAATTATTCACTCGCTTCTTACAATCTCACGCTTCGGAAAAAGTTCATTACAACTCTATAAATAAGCCGTCATCATCATCTAAAAGTTACCCAAGTAGAAAATATGCACACGCCAAAGTTTTTCACGTAATATAATTTTGTGTTGAAATTGGAAAACAGATGAAAAGGGAAAGAGAAAGCTTCAATGTTCAAGCGTTATTAATCTTATTTCAATTCAACTTATCCATGGCGTAGCTATTTCTACTAGTTATAAAAGTACATCATTAGATGAATGCCTATATGTGATCGAAAATAGCAAAGCGTAGCACAAGTGGATTAAGTGTTAATGGTGATGCTCATCAAACTCTGGTGTTGATTGTGCGTACCCACAATACCCAATACTGCATTTGTTTACCAGGAAATACTTTTCAATGTTGGTGGGGGGATTAACATCATTAGCACAGGCTTTACTATGTATCTTGATTGGTAAAACCTGTTTTATAGCGTTTCTATTTTTTTCACCAACAATAAAAGTTTCCCAATAAAAGCCAATGGTGTACCATGTACCTAACCAAAAACTGTTGTTTTTGTTGGAATTATTGATTGAAAGCCAAAAATCTGCATTAAAAGTCACCTACTTGACTGACCCAAAACGGTACGTGCCTTTTTTGGGGGAGAGAAAGTAAAGTATACACATGAAAAAGATCAATCGACAAGGTCATAAGCGGGAATCAAGTTCCTAACATCACATCGCACTTTTACAGGCAGACAGCCGACAAGCATATAATAGCCTCCGTACATGTCTGTCTGTATGAGTGAAAAGAGTGAAAGGTCTGTTCTCTCACGCTCGTTTCATGTTATTACAAAAGAACGGAGACGAGTAAACCAGCGAGGGAGAGAATCAAGAAGAGAACAATGGACATCTTTGTTGCACGTACTTGCCACGTAGATCTACACTTTATATGCATCATGTATAGAATATGCTTGTACAAATGTACGGAACACGATTTCATTTTCTGTGCCGTAATACACACACCATTTTTTTTCAAATCGTCTTTCAGTTTCAATAAGCTCGCTTTCCATTTTCGATGCATTTTCGCTTCGGTTCAGAGAGTGAAAGCCAACTTTTAATTACTTAGCAAATCAGCTAATTTAGAAGAAAATATTTTGTATTTCTACCAAACGTATTTCACACAACCCGACGATTAGGATATTTTCTACATTCCAAAAAGTTTCAAACCTCTAGGGTATTAAATGAGTTCAATTATACAAACAGCGATCGTGAGATATATATTTTTTAGAAACTGTCTACACGGCAGTTTATTTCATTTTTGAATGAAATGATCAGCCATACATATTTTAGTTTGGTAGTGCAAGATTTCTTTTTGCTGAAAGAAAAAATAAGTTTGTATAAACAACAAAAGTTGCAAGCTTTTCCTCTTTCTCAATAATCAGCCAACCAACCAACCAACCCAAGAAAAAAAATTCACTTTGAACTAATCTAAAAAAAACTGCAAGCTTGCAAGGATATTTCTTTATGTTTATTTTGTTGAACTACTAAAATTGAGATTTTTTTTCTGAGTTTCGATTCAGATCTACTCTACTGCGGTGATGTTCACTTTCACGCGAAAGCTTGTTCTTTTTTTCTCTTCTTAATTTTTCCTTCTGATTCTGAAACTCTCCTGTATTTTTTTGCGCAAACGTAGCTAAAAGTAGTAGCACAATCTTAAATATCAACACGGGAGCTTAAAAACAGATATGTTATTATATCTGCACATGTATAGCTTCTATACTAAGAGCAATTTCATATACAAAAATTTTATATATAAAAAGTTTGGCTAATAATAGGACACAAATAATAACTTGTATGGTCTTCTCCACTTTCTCTACTCACTACTCACTACTTACCCACGGGAATCCGCTCAGCCACGGCGAACTGGTCACTCCTCCAACCAATGAGAAAGGAAGTGAAAAGAAAGAGGATCATAGAATAACACTTAGTTTCCCTTCGTCTACAGCTACCAACACAACAGGCAGGAAATGGGATCATTCCCCTTGTGCCTCGGCGTTCCTCTTTCATCGGCATTTTTCCTACTGAAAATGCGAACGTGGTGATGGCGGCGGTGTTGAATGGCGTTGATGATTGCAACGTTGAAAGAGAGGATGACCAGTAGTATCTGTGATAGTATTTCTTGCAATTGCTGTTCATCTCCTCTTTTTTTGCTGATCAAAACTCTGCTCTACCACTTTTTTTTGCAAGTGATCTGATTCTGATTCAACCTATTTTTTTATGTCATGATATGCATGTACTACGTTATGTGTCGAATAAGTGTAAGCACATAATATTTTTTTGCTGAGGTTGCATAAATTTATATTTTTCGGATGACCTAAATTTTCACCCCAGTAAAGTGGGAACTTTATCATCATGAACTAAAATAATACTCCTCCAGTCCAGTAGTCCAGTCTAGTTTTTCTGTGAACACACATATCGTCATCATCAATTTTCACCAGTGTGTATTCAACTTCATTTCTCTCTTTTGTTTTCACTTTTCTCCTGGTGTCATATTAACCAAGTCAGTATATTATACTTACACTACGAGCAACGAGTACACACACTCATGAGAGCTTTAACCCTTTTTTCCTAGACAAAAAACACTTTTCACCAGCTTTTCTCTTGCTACGTCTCGAAATAAATAGGTTCGCTTAGGAAAATAAAACCCAGCAGCAGTGAACCAGGAGTCTTTTATTTTTTTGAAGGAAAGTTCACGGGGAATATAATCACATCACACACAGAGAGAAGAAATGTTGGTGATGTTGATGATCTAGATGATGACGATGATGAGGGTACGGCACGGTTCAAAACTCCCATCCACAACAGCACCACATGAAACCATACAAACTATGTATGTAAGGTTGGATTTTGACTGTTCACTGTTCCCACATAGTAAAAAGGCAGGATTCAAATAAAATGCCAGCAAAGTGTAGTTTGAATAGAAAAAACTTGTTCGTGGGAGAGAGTTCCGTACAAAAAAACTGGCAATCCTTTAGTCGTGTTGTATGTGTCCCCTGCAGTTTAGCAGCTGGTTTTTTAGTAAAAAGGTTAGAGGGCTAGAAACGTGTGTGAATCTAACAAAGTAAATGGGTTGAAGAGAGAGTGAAAAAACTAGAAATGATTTTCACTTGTCATGTATTTTTTTAAAGTTGGTCGTGTGCTGGATTTGGGCTTGGGTTGTTCTTGTACTAGTTGTATTTCTAATCTTAAAGAGAAGGGGGTCTAGGATATTTTTAGAAGTTTGTAGAATACGTACCTCTATTCAATTTAATGGAGTGACTGTGGCTACTATACTGACTGAGTGAATGAGAAGGAAGATTGGAGAGGGATGGTTAGTGTGTGGGTATTCAGAAGAGAAAAAAAAGTTGGTAAAGCAGCAGGAGGAAAAAAGAGGAAGAGCAAAGGCAACAGGTATATGGAATGATGATTATGATGAGAGGAGGATATTTTTATTCACTCAACTCAAACTCAAGCCAAAGCTAGTAGTTTTTTTTAGTTCTCTCTCTCTCTCAATTTCTTTTCTTTGAGAAGCGAATTTTTTTGTGGGTCCTGAATGAAATGCATTTAGCATACATATTACACTCTAGTCTGGTTCATGAAAGTGTTCTACTTTTTTTTCTTTTGCAGACACATAAAGCCATTCATACCACACACTATATACTTACATTTTTTTCTTTGCTTGGTGTGAGGAGTAAAAGCACTTGAAGAAGAAGAGAAAAAAGTTTTAGTTTGGAAAAAAGAGAGAAAAGTTGGCAACTTTTTAATACTTCAACATGAGTAAAATATGACAATATTTTCGTTTCTCTTTTTTTATACGGGTTATTTTTGGTAACCTAAAAAGTGTACTGAACACGTGCTACCGTAGTAGTACCGTACCGTAATACACACATGTATTAATACAACAGACAGTGCTATCACTTATCACTATCAGTTCCCCACCACCACCATCGCCAGTATCTTTTTAAGAGAAGTGAGTATTTCTTTCAAGGAGTCAGTTACCAGCACTTCTCTTTCACTCTCTTTCTCACAAAAGCATAAAAAGTGTAAAGTTGTCAGTTTGCTTGGCAATCAAAAGTTTACTTTCTTTCGCGCCTTCTTGTGTTCAGAGGGTATTTCTTGTGCAAGTACCAGTGCCCCAGCCACTGCCACCGCCGGACCTACATTTACACACACAACATATTATACAGATACAGATATCTCTCTGCCTGGCAAACAACCAAAAGAAGCAGTCATACAGCAGAGTTGTGTTGAAGATGACGTAAAGAGATGAAAATTGTGATGATAACAAGACACAAGACGACACGGTCGTCAGAATGATGGGATGATAAAAACGACCGTTTTTCCCTTTCTCTCTCTCTCTACCCGGCTCTTTCTGGAAGAGCGACGATGAACAAGTGAATTTTTAAAGTAGTGAATTTTCGCCACGGTTACTGCTTCTCGTTTGGTTTGCACTACAGCTTTCACAAGACACACATAAAAAGTTTCACTTGTGTTGTGATGCTAGTGTGCCTGTTTCTTCACTTTCGCTCTTTTGAGTTGTTCCCTCATAAAAAACAGTGGCATGACGGGGAATATTTCTTGGGCAACTTGTTTTTTTTGTTTTGTTCAACGACTTATTGTGTTGCAACAGAACCAGAAAGCGAAAGTAAGTTTTTGTTTTTCTTGAACAGTTTGGCACACTCACAGAGAAGAACAAAATATATTTTTGGGTAAATCGATATCACACTTTTTTACTTTAGTTGTTCTTCCAATTGTTAGTTTTCATCTTTTGGTTGTCACGAACTCAAAAAACTAGAAAAGTAGGTTTAATCTTTTACTTTTTGGTGGGTGGTGTTAGTTTTCGTAACATATCGCCCTTGGTTAACTTGTTCTGTTTTCATTTTAAATTTCATGCTTCATTGTTTCTTGGTTTTACAATGACGATGCCTCGGTTTTCCCCGAAACAGTACAGCGGCGGCGATAGAAATGATATGCTGTTTATTGGAGACATGAATAGGTTTTAGGTTTCAAATTTATTTGATTTTTTTTCTGTTCAATTTTACACTGTAAATAAAAAACCAGTGTAAAGTCTATTGATGTCGATAGTGATAGGAAAGTACTGGTTCTGGTTGTTTGGTGAAAAGTTGTGTTTGTTTTACTACAAAGCACAGTTTCAATCTGCAAGTTTTTAGAGTTTGCCCATATGTTACCCCAAAATAACTGCCAGTTAAAAGTGTCATGTAAAACTTGTGCTGTGAGCACACACAATAAACACATCAGACGCCAATAAAAACTAATAAAAACTTGCAAACCTCGTTTCAACTGCAAAAAAATGGTGTTAAAGTGCAAAGATATTTTGCAACATGGCGAATTTTGATCTTCAAAATTGAATACAAGTTTTTCAGACAAAATTATCGCCTTTTATATAAAGTGTACATATATCAACTTAAAAATTGGGACACCTTCAACTTTCTTTTTCCAAAAAATTTGACAGATATATTGAGCAATTTTTTACAAGAAGTAAAAAGTCAACAAAGTTAGTAGAGTAGCGTGCTCACCTCCGTTTACATCTGTTTTACGGCACGGTAGATGCCGACGAACTGAAGAGAGCTCCAGATTTTCCAAACCTTTTTCTCTTCCAAAAAAATTTCATCCAAGCAGACATGCTCAGCAGCGGTAGCAGCAGTACCAGAGTAACATCATCCCTTCTATTAGGTCAGCTTTCAAAAGAAGAAAATTTAGAGTATGAGCCAAGCCATGAGCTACTACGAAGCATCAATATTATAATATATTGTGAGTGTGTGTAAAAAGCATAGACACTGAAATCTATTCTCTCACTTTCTCTCAGTGCCTGTGATATACTAAGACTATAGAGAATACACAGTAAGTTGAGAAAAAAGGGAACGCGTGTGGCTTAAGATCTTCACGCTTTCCTCACTCACAACCACCAACCAGCCAGCCTTTTTCTCCAACGAGCCATGTATCAAAGCATCTATCTGCTAGAATTTCGTTTGCTTTTTAGTGTCTCTCTCTTAAACACACATTTGCTTCTATACTTTTTCACAAATTTTCTCTCTTCAACAAGAAGTAACGTAACGTAGGACACGCCACACATAAAAATAGGGGTTTCCACAAGGGGCCTACACTGTAGCCAGCTTAAGATGAGAAAGAGAAAATTGACTTTCAAACAGAAAAAAATGATTATTGGCTTCTCCTTCTCTTTTTCCCTCTCTTATCACTTTAAAACTTGCATGTTTTACAGGTTTATAATGACCCTGACTATTTTTACGGATTTTTATTGTCATTCGTCGACAAGTCAAAATGCAAATCAATTTTTATACAAAATACACATGTTAAAACACTAACTTTTTTCTTTTATTTTTTTCTGTGTGATTTAGACATCTTATCCAAAGGGAAAGAAAGAAGCCAAACTGAGTGTCTATTCAACTTTCTTTTTCGTTTTTCCAATTTCTCTATTTTGGTGTACACACTCCTCCGCTTTCACTTTCACTTGTGACTTCTCATCTACCGCCGCCGCCACACCACCGCCTCCTTTTCTCTTTTGTGCACTTATATTTTTTTCCCATCCAGTCCAGACATCAGAGATTTTCAGATTGAGGAGCAAGAATTCATTTCGTTTTTAGAGTATACCACGATACCATACTACCCTTTTCTGGTTTGGCTTAATCCTGATTTGTGGCTTTGGTTGTTAGGAGATTACTGCTTTCTCTCTCTCTCTCTCTTCGTTCGTTGCTGCTGTTACTCGACATCGTGGGATATCTGGTTGTCTGCATAATATTCTCCTTTTTCATTCCACTTTCTACTGCTGCTTTTGCAAAAAGAGAGAAAATTGCGGGAGCAGAAGTTGTGGTTTTTACCATATTTCCGATATGTATAATGTTATGGGAACATACTTATATGAGTGTGTGTGCATTATGGAGGACTGGCGAAAAAATCAAGTAAAATGCGGTGATGGTAGCCCAATAAAATGATATAAAATACTAAAGAGATACCAAAAATCGAATGAATATACTTTACCATCACCACCATCACCGTTGAAAATTGTGTCTTCTACTTTGTGATTTTACTATTCTGCTGATGTTGTGAGGTTGGCATGGCATGGCCTAGTCTACTTTTTCCAGTATGCCAGATGCATGCTGACTTTATGTATATTCGATTTCAGGAGGAAACATTGTAATTCGAATCAGTGATCAGTGTAGAATGGTTTAAACATCTTCCGCTTTTGCTTCAAAAAATTACTAACTTGGGTGGTGTACAATGGAATGACATGGTAAATCCGAGTGCTATAATAATTCCGATACAGGACGGTATTTAATTCAACAGAATTTATTAAGATTTATAGCAGAATTTTTATATCTAGTGGATAGTAAATGATTTGGTAATAAACCAGCAGGGGTCATAATTTCTTTTTTGTGTTTCATTTCATTCAAAAATGCTAAGCATAAATTTTATAAATTTTATATTTTAATGCTAACAGGAATCACCTATTTCTAACAAATTTTACAATTCTTTTGATTTTTATATTTTACAATTTGCTATCCATTAGCAGTAAGTTGGAAACCTAACCTTCCAACTGCTGCAAACTAACAATCGCAAGTATAAGCGACATGTGACGTTTGGCTTGCCCAAAAAATCAAATAATCGTTGATTTAAGCACTTTTGAACGAAAAATAGTATGTAATGAACGATGAAAAATAATTAAATATACTTTTTACTGATTGAACTCTACTTTGATTTGGATTGTATGATATTACAGTCTAGAAATAGCTACCATGCACCATTAAAATCGTTCCAATGATAAGAACAAAATAACTAGTATCACCATGGATGTGACATCATTAAAATGAATCAACATTGTCAATTGTAACTGTTATTACCACCAATGTTCCCGAATGTTTAAATAAATGCTAAGATAAAAATAAGAAATAAAAGTACTTTCTCCTCAATAAATTGTTTTAAATAAGACACTTAACTTGCCGAAAATGTACCATCAAATTATTATGAACATGTATATTTTTCACATGGCGTAATTTATAATGGTTTTAGTTGTCGGTTGGGGGTTTGGCTGGTCTGTCTGGTGTACATGCACCACACACATACACGCATGCATGATGCATGCATGAATTACTTTTTTTGTTGGTAAAATGCTGATTCAGCCGAAAGTACAAAAGGAGAACTTCTTTATATGCATTCAATGCACTAACGTGTTTTCTCGACCATGTCAAATAACCTTAAATTGCTTTCTCTTTTCTACGTTCTCTGGTTAGGCTTGGCTCTTATAGTTTAGTCGTTGTCCTTCTCTCTTCTCATCCAGTCGTTCTTTAAATATCCTATGGTCTATTAACCTAGTTGGTCGTTGATCTTATTCTTGTCTTATTTCCAAAGAGGAAAAAAAGATAGCTAAACTTAATTTTGGCTCTTGTACGACATCTTTATCCCTTGTGGTATTATTATTAGTGAATTTCATTGTAAATTAAAATATTCTTATGTAAATGAAGTCCATACATATACCAAGAATGCCATTAACAGTAGCTGTGACAACCGCAGCTTCCAAGGCTTGGTTCCAGCCCAACCATGAATATTAATAGAATGCTTAGTTATCTTTATTAGGCAGTCGAGTGGATTCATAACATGTTAAAATGAAAATGCATTGCTAATTTTTTTTCTTTTTTAGGTTTTAATTTAAACACCTATTTATATGACAGTAGTAACTACGAGTAAAAGTAATTTATCCCAGAACAAATTTCCTTTTGTACTATATAGAGCTAGAAAACTTATATTCAATTTATGTTTTGAAATGATTTTCAGTGTAGTGCAATATCTGAATTTCTAAAATAATCAGATGTCAATCAAAATGTTTATAAAGTTAAACCTTTATAACGCGTTGATTTACATGTTTAACGTTACAAACGGATTCTTTTATCCCACACAACCGATGTATCTATCAATCATGAATATTACTTAAAATATGTGAAGATATACAACAACCTTTTAATACAACCAATTGTTTTTAATGAAGTTAAAGTATTTGACAATTTACAGTTCAACTATCTTAAAATACTCGACCAATTACAAATAAATGTCTAACCGCTATATTGTTCTTTTCTAAAATAATAGTGTTTGGGTGCACCAAACAGTTCAGTTAGGTTCAGTGTTAAAATGTAAATTCAAAACGATCTATTTTTAAAACTAGTCCTTTCTTTCAATGTCAAGTTTTTCTTTCATTCCAAGACAAAGCAACTAGTTAACCTCAATTCCTAAAAAGATGAGTAATTTTCCACAATCCATTTCAAAGATATTCAAGTTTTACCGATCCCG
>JAQIWN010003242.1:0-13586 GCA_034699025.1 Entomobrya cf. arborea Gr-Col-00668
ATTGACAAAAATTGCAAAGTTGCTTTATCATTCTGGACTGGCCTGTGCGTTAGCTCATTGGCATATGACAGCAACGACATGTGAAGGAGGAGTGGGACGATTATAGTGAGCAGGAAGAAGAGGAGAACCCTTCGTCTATGACAAGCTGTAATATTGAAAGTGCGACAGACGACAGTAATTGGTTGCCATCTCATACTATTCCGTTGAGTTTGTCAATGGAGGCGATGTCGTCGTCATCAGCTTCACCATCTTCTTTGGCAGGAGGTGCCAATCGGTTAGAAATTATTATTTCTGAAGCTACACAGCTTGATACTCAAAATAAAGAGTTGGCTGAGCAACTTGCGGTAGCAAGACAACGAATTTCGGATCAGGATGTTAAACTGGTGGAGGCTGAAAGCCTGATTGCGAACCAAAAGGTACTGGAGGGCAACTTGGCACAAGAGAGGAAACGGAGATTGGAGGCGGAGGAGGAGCTGGCTAAGCTGAAGAATATTCTTAAAAGCCTCACTGCAGCTTTTGATGGTGCCAAGGAACAGCTTGTAGACGATGGTCATCGAAATTCTCGGCATCGACAAAAACGGTAAGGGATCATTCAATAAGTATGTCACGCACCTGGGGAGGGAGGGGGGTACAGACGGAAGCGTGACACCCTATGTTAATTGGGGTATCCTGTAATGTTAAAAAAGTGTGACATGGGGGGAGGGGGGTCCGAAAAATCGGTTTTTTTGCGTGACATACTTATTGAATGATCCCTAAGCAAAGCAAAGTTAAGGCAGACATTTTTTAAATCAGTCATTTAGTCAATTTGACAGCTGTCAGAAAAATATTTGGTTTTTTACTAGTTCAATGGAATCGGAACCTGCCGGTGACCAGAGCTCATCTCCAACCGAAAGACCACCTCAGCCACCCACTCCTGATGAATCAAGAGATTCCGTTCCAATTCACGGGGAATGCGCTGTAGCCCCACCGGTGGATCCTCCCTATTCGCCAGATCCAAGAAAATCAGCACGCATCTTGGAGAAAGAGAATGACATGCCATCGACGGCACCACTTGCGAAAGAAATTGTAATGTCGGAGCTGGTGACTCAACCACTGGAGTGAGCTATTTATAAACTTGGAACTCATGCTTACTATAAAATTGCATTAGTAAAAAAATTTCATTTGATTGCTATTTGATTATTAGGAAGAAGCATGGCTTGGATATTACCAAACGCAGCAGCAAAGGATTCCCCTGCAAGTGTGGAGTTGAATTTGATGATCGGTCGAGTTTGGATGCCCACATTCAAACCCGGACCAAACGACGATTTGAATCCATCTCACATGGTTCTCCTTCAGCTTCAGCTTTCAAACTCTTGAGGACTAACCTGTCAGTCAGAGGAGGATCTGGAACAGAACTAGAACCGGAAATCACAGGTGCCTGGGGAGAGGGAAGTCAACCTAGAACAAATCTCTTTGGTCGTCGTGTGGCTGGCAAGTGAGTTAACTAGTTACCCTTTTTCATAATCTGCTGTTGTCTTTAGATAGTAACAAGTAGTTTTGTAGTTTATGAAAGTTTAATGTGATTTTTATTTGGTGTTTTTTTTTTACTAGTTCACCTCCTTCGGCGTTACTTGATGAGGAGCTGATGATCAATGTTGACGTTCACGAACAGGACACAACTGCAACTGGTTTCGGTTGTACTTGTCAACGCAAGTTTGCATCTGAGCAAGAACTTCGATTTCACATCAAGCTGAAATCTGACAAGTGGAGCTTTCAGTGCAAAATATGTGATAAAGGATTTTATTTTAAGTCCCAATTGAAGACGCATGTCAAATCAAGGCACCAATTTGGATGTACTGATTCGGGATCAAAGTTCGAGGCAGATGTTGAGTTGCAACAGCATCAGCAGAAAGCGCTACAGTTAGTTCACATTACTTGGTATTTTGTATCTTACAGGGTAAAGATTCCAATTGTTTAACGAGTTGGGACTAGCCATAACCACTGAAAGAATCTCCTGTTCATTGTGATCACAAATCTGTTTTCATTTTTCTGTAAAACGGTCATTTACTATTTTAAAACTACAAATAATTAAAGTCGGCCGTGCGCTATCGGTGCTTGCATAAGCACGCGCTTGAGAATAAAAAGAGAGAAGGTTTGAGAAGGATAGGAGCAACTGATGACTTTTCTGTCTGTAGCGTGCTAATAGAGCGCGCGGTGTGCTTTAATTAATTACAATTTTTAAATAGTAAATGACCGTTTTACGGAACAATGAAAACAGATTTGTGATCACAATGAACAGGAGATTCTTTCAGTGGTTATGGCTAGGCACAACTCGTTAAACAGTTGTGATCTTTACCCTGTTAGTAATATTATTTAGCTGATAAATAATCAAACGTTGACTTTAAATTTCTTTTCAGTGAGAAGAAAGCAGAAACCTGGACGAAACGCCAATCGCCCAAGCTTGTCCCCGCTGAAGGACAACAGTTCCATGGCTTTGACGCTGAGCGGCAACAACTTGGGTCATTTTTTTGTCTTTGCGGTAAAAAATACACGGACGAAAAAAAACTGCAATGTCACATCACGAACGCCGAACGACCGCGCATATATCCTTGCCAAATTTGTGGTAAAAGTTTTTCCTTTAACAGCTATCTGGAACGGCATAGAAAAAGTCACAGAATGCAATGAGCTGGTGTTTTTCAGTAAGTTTTTCATAAACAGTATCTGCGAAAATAAATCACAGTTTATTTTAATTTTAAATGACATGGGTAAATAAACAACTTTTGTTATGAAAAACTAAAAGCTGGAGACAAGCAGCCAGATCAACAATCAGAAAGAGGAATTTTATGAGGGGAAACCCTCCAGGTGCAAGTCAAGCACGTGCAGGAAGACAAACTCGCAAGTTTACTACTACCAAAGGCCATTAGGTAATTTCAAGAATTGATCAACTGCTATTTCTTAAAAGCTAATAATTAATTTCTCATTTGCTACTTGAATCTCAGTTGAATAGTTGGTTATTGGGATGCACTGACTTTTAACTTGGAAGACTATGTAATTTTCTTTGTGTAGTATTAGATTCGGTTATAAGTGTTATAATTTAGATTTTAGATACTTTATTCGATTTTTTCAGGAATTATTTTCGAAAAATTGTTTATAATGCGAATTGTAAAAATATAAGCGCGTTATGATAATTGTAGTGAAGAGTATGCCTATGAATATTCAGTTAAATTGAACATAGGACTCCTAATTTTAGTATTTTTAACTATAATGATTATGCTGTGAATGAAGTGTTAGTCATTTTTGATTCATATTAGTGAAAATAATGTGAAACTTTTTAATATGTAACGATATTTATAGCTGTGAAAAAAATCACCCTCTTAGCTGATTTTTAACTAAAATAATAAGATATTAATTAGTCAGACGAAAATTAAGATTAGCTTTTATTATACTTAAAGTTTTGTAAATGTTTGTAATTGAAAAATTTGTTCTAAGAACCTCCAATTCATGTAAATCTACGTTCGATCTATCCTTGTCCTTGGTATTCAGATTTGTGCACAATTAATTCTAAACTTTTTTTTCAAAGTAACTAAATCATAAAAATAGTTTGACATTGTAAATAATTTTGCAAAATAGATCATGTTCGTTTTTAATGCAATCGTTATTTGTCATAGTAATTACTAATTACTATAAACTTAATAACTTAATTTATAATCCAAATTAAAATCTTGACTTGCTTTACATTAATGTGTTCTTGTAAATGAATTACAGTAATGGAATCAAAAAGGTACTTACCGCCACGCAGTCCTCTTATGGAGCTTAAACATGGGCACGTGACTTTCCTGTGTTAAAGCTCCATAAGAGCACTGCGGGGCGGGAAGGACCTTTTTAAATCCGTTACTGTACTGTTGATGCACTCAATTACATTCGCAGCTCACTCACTCGCTTTACGTAGCTGGCAGAGAGAACAAAGTGGCAATATCCCAGGGTATTTTGCTGGGTCATAGTCATGAACCACTTACCACATTGCATTTGATATTTTAGATGTTGAGTTGGCTTAGCAATTACCGTAAACTACTTATCACAAAAATACTTATACGATTAAGCTATTTACATATCTTTGCATCCTATTTTAAAAAAATGACAAGTCTCGACAAAAATACAATGCATTTTAATTTCCAGGCTTTTCAGACATTTTCTCAAGACTTCAAATTTGTATGATTTAATTCCCATTATACTTGTTTTGTGGGATTGAGTGATTTTTGTATGTTGTTGTGGATGATGCAAGTGCGTATAAGTGTGCGTATTACATATTACTACGGTGAGAATCAGGGAGTTTGGCGATACAGTTTTTTACCTTGATAAATTTCAAGCTTTAAAACACCGATTTTACTGCTTAAACCATAGAAAATAGATTTTTTTCTATTTTGCTGATAACTCTTTTGGATGTGATTTTTTTCAAATGATTTTGGTATCATTTTGTACCTAATTTATCAGGCAATAAAATATATAATCAGCACAGAAGCTTTCATTGATCAATTCGACTTAAATCGAGAATAATCTGGCTAGTCAGTTTTTTGAGTCTATAATTGTTGAACGCAGGGATTTCGGCACGGGTTCAAAATACACCTCCCGTTTCCAAGGGGTTCGGCCAAAGGACATCATATTGGTGTACTCTACTCTATAAAAGATGGGTGTTCTATTGAAAGTCCTACTTGGCTATATCTCCCTACTGGCCATGGAATATGAGACTTTGTTTCAGAAGTCAGTAGTAAGTCTATAATTGTTGAACACACTGTATGTCCTTATTCAAATCCTTCGACAGATTCGTTTAAAATTCTATGCAGAATTCACTGCACAGTTATGCGCAGTTATGTCAGAAATATTATATGAATGATTATAGTATTTTTGAAAACTAAATAAATTACAAGAACCGATTTGAAATTGTAAATAAAAAAATGCAAAATGAGTATTCATTAATTGTATCACTCCCTTTGTAATTAATCAGCAGCGCAACCTTTGTTTAAAATATCTAAATTCGAAATTAGTTTTAAATAGTTGAAAATAAAGTTTCAAAACTTCATATTAACATTAAAACTTCCTTCTAAACCATTTATCAATTTAATTGATAAATCGTTTCATCATCATTTCATTTACCATGCATGCGTTTGAAGCCAATAACAGAAAATGTAAAATGTCAACGCCACTCCATAACCGAACGTAAAAAACGTTCTTTTTTGTCTCAAGTCTCAACTCAACTTGCTTGTGTGACTGTGTGACTGCGCGTGAACTGCTGGACGCAGTGCAGGACTGACTGGCAACGGGTGACGGGCAATCCGTCAACAGAGTTTTCAGTGATTAACAAATTGCAGTTGTGATTTGTGTGTTAGTTCTTAATTTGGTGACAATTGTCATCATGATCATGCCAGACTTTTAATTTAAAAAAATAAATCATGGAAACTTCGGGAGTTTCAAGTGTTTTAAAGCGGCAGGGTGAAGAGATCAGTGATGAGGACGGGCCAGCGTCAGTGACAAGTTTTAATAAAAATGAAGCGGCTGAGACCGGGGTTTCGGAGACCATGACGATGTCATCGTCATCATCATTTCCATTACCTCCACCACCAGTGCCACCACCACCTTTTCCAGGTGAAGGGGATCCGTTGGAATTCGTAATTTCTGCAGTTAGGGGATATTCTTCAACAAGTAAAAAGTTAAACGATGAGCTTGCATTGGAAAGACAAAAGATTGCAGTGAAGGATGCTGAAATTAAGGCGCAAAATGTAAGGCTGGTGGAAGCTGAGGGATTAATTACTTTGGCACATGACAAGATCAAGGAACAAGACGAACAAATAAGAGTGCTTCAATTAAAGTTGGAGGACACTGAACGACTAGTGGATGACCAAACAGTATTAACGGCACAGGAAAGGAAGAAGAGATTGGAGGTGGAGGAGAAATTGGCTGAATTGAAGAGTTCCCTTAAAAAATTCAGTGCGGAATCTTCTAGATTTTTTGAAGACGTAAAGAAGCACTTGACAGTCTACGAAGGTGAGGAAAGTCCAGGGGAAACAAAGTCTAAGCCAACGGCGAAAGAAAATGCATCTGTCGGTGACCGGAGCTCGTCTTCAAGACCACCTGATTCCGTGTCCAGTGAAGCCCAGATATCCAGTGAGTCGGTTTTCATCTCAAAAAAAATACGAGACATGGATATTCCATTGATTGCACCATTCCCAAAAGATATGGCGATTTCGAAGGAAACTCAACCAAAACTTGAGAAGATTCTTTTGAGACGAACAATTAAAGGGATAGGTCCTACGTCTGAGTCTAAGGGTAGCAAGAAAAGAGCTAGTCAGGAAGTATGGAAAGCTGTGGATCATGGGGAAGATATTTCTAAAAGTCATCTTAAAGGTTTCTTTTGCATTTGTGGAGTGCGATATAACACCATGGATAACTTGGAATACCACCTTCAGACTTATACGGATAAGAACTTTTTCCAGTAAGCTAATTAATTCAAATACCCAATTAAGTTAAAATATTGTTGTTTACTTTTTATGTCATGTTGTTATATGCATCCGCATCCTCGTTTTCTTATTAGTTCGCAGACATCCATGAGAAGCCAGTACTTACCTACCTCAAAACAGGCAGTTGAATCGTCGAACGACACAGTCGTAGACCCACCAAATGCACAAACGTCAATGTCCGTCCAAACCCCGGTGGTCGTGACTCCTAAAACATCAAAGGTTACTAGCAAGACAGTTTCCACTTCAGAGGAAAAACATAGACGAAACATCACCAAACGAGACAAAGGATTGTATTACTGCATATGTGACACTGGATTTGTTGATCGTCCGTTGTTGGATGCCCACATTCGGTTTCAAAATAAACGGAGTGCTCAACAGTCCTCAGCAGACTCATCCCCAGTTTCCAAAATCCTGAGGACCAGCCTATCAGTCGAAGGATCTGGAGGAGAACCGGAGATCACAGATGTACGTGGAAGTCGGAGTTATCCGGATTTAATTCGCCAACGTGTCGCTATCAAGTAAGTTTATTATGCGCTTTCAACCTATACATTACTGTGGTAGTTGGGGTTGCCCTGGTTTTTAAATGTGGTTTGTTTTTTTGTAGTTCACTTCCGGTTTCACCGCAACCGAGTCCCGATCTCATCGATTTGGAAGCCGTGGAACAGCAACCCGGTCGGAAAAGAGTAGCACCATCACCACCAGTAAAAGACAAACAAAATAATTTTACACCCAAGCAAAATATTCAAGTTAACCTCAAGGGGAAGTCCGATGGGTGGAATTTTCAATGCAAAATTTGCGGTATACCTTTCTTTTTCCCATGGCTTCTGGATTCCCACATGCTAACAAGTCATCAAGTTATATGTGAGGACTGTGGATCTAAGTTCGAGACAGATGCAGAGTTGTGTCATCATCAGAAAACGATACAGTAAGTTAAGCTTGTGCCGATATGAATTATCTTGATAACATTTTGCTAGTTAGTTTCGTATTTAATTAATGGGCATATTTATGCGTCTAATTTCAGTCATAAGGAAACGGAAACCACTGATGTACAGCAGAACACAACTAACCATTCACCATCACCACCCATCATTCTACCTGAAGGAACTCCCCAGCTTACTTCACCCAAAGGACAGCAGCTCCATAAGCTTGACACTGAGAAACGGCAACTTGGCTTATTTTACTGCACTTGCGGGAAAAATTGCATTAACGAACAAAAATTGCTAGGCCACATAACTAACGCCAGACGGGAGCTCAGATTTCCGTGCAATTTGTGTGAAAAAGGTTTTCCATTCAAGAGCTACCTAACAAGGCATATGGAAAAGCGTCATAAAATTCAAGCAGGTGCAGGTGGTGGTGTTCAGGAAGTCAGTTCTACTCGCAAAGTGTTACGTAGAAAGGTTCCGTGTCCAAAATGCAACAAATTCTTCAGAACTCAAGAGGAACTCTTGCGGCATAATAGATTGTTTCAGTAAGTTTTTCATTAATATTTTCAGCAAATTAATTGTAGTTTGAATTTATTCATGTACATTATAAATTGAAGAACAATTTTTAAAATGTTTTTATTCAGCTGCAAACTGAGAAGAAGAGAAGCAAAGAAGCTTGCCAACAGGGAAGAGCAAGAGGTCCAGGGATAAGCGTTCCAAGAGATTCTTATTTATTAGATTCAACGTGTATTTTGTTAATTATGCTTGTAAATTAAATTAATCAATTAAATTGTCGCTGTAAAATACTCTAAAGGTGTTATATGTACATTTTCACACAAAATATGACAAAGATTAATAATTATGTAAACCAATTTATCTTTTAAAAAATCAAATAAATCATTTTTGAAAACTCATTATTGAGCTATTTCATTTCATTTTAAAGTTAATGAGGCTAGGCTATTGTACATCAAAATATAGTGATTTATTACTCATAAACACTCATTAACATTTTAATAAAAACAAATCGTTGTGTGACTTTTATTCGATTAGTTTACTTTGATTAATTAATTCACTTTAGTTAGTTAACTTGATCATCCTTTAACTTCAACTTCCATCGAGAATAAGGAGTCGCCGCCTTGTCACTGTCCACCTGCCTGAGTCTGAGCGTCACACAATTTTCCCATCCCACCCTTCCACTTAATTGTTTTAGACGAAGATGTTGACGCTTTCTTAAAATAGTAAATCATACTCGGCAGATCAAGGCTTCCCAAAAGTATCCCAACAATTGCAGCTAGTACAGCAGTAGTCCACACATGATACTCAATCTTATAAATAAGCTATTTCATTCCAAAAAAGAAAATCAAAATGATTATAATTTTTTTTAAAGTAAAATTAATACGAAAACAATTAACTAATTAATTAACTCACTTCACAGTCCTTCTCATCTCGTATTAATGTATCCGGTCTAAACTCCATCCCATTACACCAGACATCAGTGTCTCCAAATTTGTACGGGAATGTCATGTTGGGAGACTTGCAATCCCACTTTGTCAAACCCAAAAAAACAAGCAGTTAATTAAACAAGCAATTAAAAATACACAATCAATCAGATCAAAAAAGTAGTCACTTACTTTAATTTGGCTGTCTGAATCTGTTGTTTCATTATTGTAACAAGTCACATCGTGGATTTCTAAGTTACAACCAGCCCACCCATTCTTATTACACGTTAGCCGTCTGTATTTCTCACTACCTAAATGCCAAATCGGGGGATCCTCGTTTTCAATCCATTCAGAGTCCTTGAACGTTAATTCCTTCATATCGCCAAGTCTCTTTTTTGGTTGATCCACACGCATGTTCAGAGCCACTTCATTATCTACTATAATTAAATTCATTTAAAATAATTAACTAAAATCTTTCATTCAAAAAATAATTAAGTAATCAATTATGTACACTATTTTGGACGTACTTTTATTATTCCAACTTCCAATACAAGCCAAACTGGAGTTGAACCACTGGAAAGGAAGAATCCAGATTAATAATTCAAAATAAATTGGTTGCCTCATCATAGCTCCAAACTTCATTGCAATTTTTGCAAGTTTGATAGTGGTAACCTTCAAAGTATCCTTTTTACTTGCTACTTTCACCAAATAACTCTCAATTTACCTTTTCTTCTTCAAAAATTAAGTGTTATTCATCAAAATTTTAAATTACAAAAATAGTACATACTTTAATTAGTTTTTTCTGTATCAATGGCAAAAATTTCATTTTAATGCAGCTTTGTTTTTCAGTTTCCGGCTGGCCGTATTGTGAATGAATTTAAACGATGATGGACAAAGTCACAGTATGCCCCAACAACTCATTCATTATCCAGTCATATTCGGAACACCTGGCTGCACTTTATATTATTTCGAGATGGAAGACAATATGTTAATGTAGTACTTTTAGTGGGATTACTGGAATTCATGATAGGCTATGAAAATTCAATATGAAAAAGCCATAAATGTAGAAGAGGAAAGAGGAAAACTGAATATTGAACAAGAAATTAAGCGACATCATCCCCAAAATATCAAATTTTATCGAGTCTTTAGACGCCAAAGACAGAAGGGATGAGCAATGACCATTTTAGAAATCCAGACAATATTGCCGGTGGAGGTGGAGTATTTCTGCTTTCTCAAGCCACATGGCAAAGCCTATATTTGGAAGGTGTGCAAACCAACTTTTTCAAAGTTGAATCAGTTTGACACGCATATAACCAGGTTTTGAGTAAATTACTACTTACGCATTTATTTCTCACAAAGATTATTCTTGGATTAATTAATAGCATTTTTCTAATTAATATAAGGCCCATAATCAATGACAAAAATATCAAGACAAGTGGTATCACTACAAGAAGGGAAGGCATGGCATGCGACAGAGAATCGAAAGGGGTTTACCTTTTACGACTACAGAATAAGTTGAATTATTTGTTGAGGTCAATGCGGGGGTGTATTTGCATCCAAATCATTTAAGACAAGATGAAATTTTATTAAGGTTTTGCATACTTAAGACAATTTAAAAGTGTTTTTTTTTTCGAAAGAGTTAAGTTTGTTAATCAATAGGTCATATTATTTTGTCCTTGTTGTGGAGCGTACTGAGCAATATGAGGATATTCTTGCCGGAAATAGTTAAGTCCCATTGGATTAGTTTGAAAGGAGGACATATTTTGATTTGTGTTATCATTGCAGTAGTTTGAATAAGGACTTCCATTTAAAGGCCCCTGAGTCATTGGTCCTCCACCAGCAACTTGACCTTGCTGCTGATTGGTAGGATTTTGTCTTATTCTGAACTCAGCCACGGTTGATCTACTTCCGGTGGATGAAGTTGGAGTACCTATCATACAATTATCATTATCTATTAATTACTCTCAAGATATTGAAAGTAAAATTGAAGCAGTTAAATAATTTTATATCATTTACCAGGTGATCCTCCTCCACCTGTCGCCGTTGGTCCAACGCCGGGATACCGTCGTATATGGAACTCCGCCAGTGTGGAGCCAGTGCCACCGGAGGAGGAGGAAGATGATTGGTTACCAGCAAGTGGAGGAGGAGGAGATGATGATGGAGGAGATCCCATGTTACAGTTATCGCTACAATCTTGAGAACCACGTGCAGTTGGAGGGGCAGAGGGTGGAGGAGATAATCTCTGTTGTTGCTGACACGTTGCAGCAGCAAAATGTTGTTCCATTTCTTGAGTGACTCTTGGATTAACGCAAATCCGAAAAAAGCTATCTGGCGAACAGGCACATATCGTTCTTGGCATGTCTCCTCCATTGGAAACTGGGCTACCTCCTCCACTACCGGATCCTACTCCCAATCCTGATAAAGATCCTGTACCTGTTTTTCGAGAAGAGGTGCTAGAGGACTCTGTGGTTCCTGTGGAATTTAAAGTGTGATTATTTGGGCTCACTGGTGGAGTCTGACTGGCACTTTGCGCTGAGCTGATGGCGCTTCCAAGAAGCTTTCGAACATTTTGAAGATTTTTATGGAGGAGTTCTATTTCTTGGATTTCCTCAGCAAGTCGGCTGATTTCAAGGTCTATTTCGGCTGTGGTTGTGAAAGAGCTGATAGGTCGGTCTGCCATTGTGACTAATTTGATTTGGTTTGATTAGTTGGATAAATGATAAAAGACAAAAAAGTGAACGATTTTAATTTGAAAATCATGAAAAAATTCTGAAGAAATCTTTTGCAATAATATAAGTTAATACGCAGTTATCTGTGGAAACCGGTGACAAGGATTTTTTGGATAAACCGGAAGTAAATGGGGACTTTTTACAAAGACATTATCGTTTTATAATAAATTTAGTTACAAGAGTAGTAAGATATTTAACAAAAATGTATTTCTCGCCATCACCTAAACTTGTAGGTGGAAGGGTCTCAGTGACCTTGACCCTTTTCATCCTTCTTGGAAACCTTGCCTTATTTGGAGAACGTGTTGAAGCCAGTACGTAAATCTAAACTGTTTTTTTGTCAATGCACCAAATTTATATAAAAAATGAATTCCTAATTGAAATACAACTGGTCTCTCAAATCTAATTAGTTAAATGCTACATGTGTACCTGCTACAATGACTGCATCCTCAACAAAAACCTTTTTCGAAAGGAGGAGTGTGCGTCTCAATACAACGCTTGTCTAACATCAATCATGCCAAATCATCCGAAGTTTATTCAAAAGTTTTGCTGGATAGCACCAAAGTCAATGACTGAAGACACCAGTAACCCCAGCATCACCTACAAGTATTGTCACTCAGACTATTGTAACGACATGGAATACGAAGGGATCTCAAACCCTAACGGAAGCGATAGTACTTCAAAGATAACCGCTTGGTGTATCCCTCTGGCATTGGCCCTCACCTTATCGAAAACCTTTCCAAGCCAAGCAGCCATTTTTGAAAGATAACCGCTTAAGAATCCTCTCCAAAAAAAACACAAAATTGATTTGTGTATTTTAATTGACATTTTTTTCTACTTAATTTTCTAATTTTCACAAAATTCTACTGGGGCAATTTAACAATTTTAAAATAAAGTCAGTATGTTCACCATTTTCTTTTAGTTTTTCAATAATTCTACATTGAATTTTTATTTTATGTATGAAAACATGCAGTACAACTTGTCAATTTTCAAATTAGCAAAAATACATTCATATTTTTGTGTTTCGCATCATAAATTGCATAACTTTGTTTTTTTACACAAATCCATATCCCCTACAATTTGGATCTTGATTTCCCTTGTTGATATAGTCATTCCTGAGTTTCTCCAACTGAGCAATGTTAGGTAACTTAAAGGCTGCCATTCCATTAAGCAAGTATTCTTCTCTGTACTCAAACTTCACAACTGAAGCCCTTGCAAACTTCCTCTGTTTCCTGTCTTCTCTTCTTGGTCGTCCTGAAAAATTCTCCGACTCTACTTCCCCATCTTGTTCAGCACCATCCCCATCCCCCTCACCATCTTCTTCGGTGTCCTCATCGTATCCAGTTTGATCACAGTCAACCTCATCATTGCCTTTGTCCTCTGGATTCTCCGCGGGATTTCCCCGGTTTTCCGGAAGTTTACTGAAGGCGTCCGTGTCAGTTGATGGGTTAATCTTGTTATCTTCTTCATTTTTCTTGCTTTTTTGATGTTTGACGTCGGTGTCATCACTAACTTGACTATAACTGTCTGTGTCACTATATTCCCCATCGCCCAGTAATACCACCACTGAAGCACCTGCCACCCCAGCAGTTCCAGTTCCACCCTTCGCTATATCACTTAGTGCATCAGCTTGTAACTGCATTGGAACGTCCCCATTCTGAACAGGTAGCCAAGAAGATAGTACTACAGGTAGTTTTGAAGATTCAACTAAATTGATATCGTCATCCATGTCATTAAGCTTATTCTTTTCTTGCTGGGCGGAGGTGCGGTCTTGGTCCATTCGGGTTTTGAGATTGGTAACCTCTGCGAGAAGTTCGGAGGGAGATGGTACTCCATCATTTGAGGATTTTCCTGTGGAGGGTCTTGTAAATATGTCGTAATTTACCCCATGCGTCATCAAATCATTTGGGTTGTGGATCGTAATCATGGGTGGTTCGGGAATGATAGCGAATTGAGGTTTTAAGGTCGCTTGTTTGGTAGAAAGTCGACTGGAACGGGGGGTGGGGT
>JAQIWN010003243.1:0-13585 GCA_034699025.1 Entomobrya cf. arborea Gr-Col-00668
TGTACCGCATCTTTGTGCATTCGTCCATGAGTACTATAAATTGCTGTAGAATGGTATTTCATTTTATTCCTACTGAAATATATATAGTCACGTTGCTCTCGTATACTAAAAACATTTAAGATATTTTTTATAGTAAAAAATAAAACTGCGTGTAAAAGAAATAGTGTTATTACACCATATTAGGCAATATACCTACGCGCATGCATGTACACACAGCTGCCATTGTCAAAATTATAAATGGAATGAAGAGAAAGGGAAGTAAAAGGTTTTACGTGAAAACTGTGGAAAGTATTACGGCTGTCAAATCCTTATTATTAATAATACAACTTTTGCATTATCCGTGCAGGTTTTGCAGATGAATTGTGCTTTGCCGGAGACTGGAGAGAGGTAATCATCAACATTGTTATTGCTATCGTATCGCTGCAGCAGTATTAAATCCACACATACTTATATTATTTTTTTGGGAAGTGGATATATTTCATGTTTCAATAAAGACGCAGTGAAAAATACGCAATAATAATCCATAAAGATGCGACATAATCCATTTTTGGAAAGCTTACACTAAAAGTACCGCGTGTTGTTTTTTTAGTTTGGCTAATATGGAGTAAGCAGGTAATGCTGAGATTGAATCAACCAATATTGCCATAAAAGCTGAACAAATAAAGTGGGTAATGGAGAAAATGTTCTGGTATTTAATGATAAATATAGTACACAACTCTCTTTTCTCTTTGAGAAAATCTGTTTTTGACCGCTTGTTACTCTACTTTCCCTTAAAGGTTAATAGCTCATCTCATTTTCCAAAATGAATTTCCACTTTGCACTAGAGTCGAGTGTGCCTTCATGTCTGTTCTACTGAATGGGTCAGTGAGTTTTCTCTCTAAATCTTATTTGCTACCGAATTCAATCGTCAGTATATTACTCACGTACTTCTCTGCTTTCTACATGTTTTCCTCTGCAAAACTTATTTTCCATGCAAATGATCACTATGATGGTCATCCAACAAACTAAACATAAACTGTTATATAAAAGTACGTATATATTTACTGTACATGTAACAATATGTAAAACTTGATACTTTCACCGAAATTCGGCTTTCCCAACTGAAAGGCCAACATTTCCTTTCCTGGGAGACGTTCCACATTTGCATACTAATGCAACACCGTGCATACAAGTTCTGGTAGGCGCATTCACCTACATTTTCAGTGAAAAACTCATTTATGTCAGTATACGATAGAGAGTGAATCTTTCACGTAGGACATACCTAAATATGTATAGGCATATGAATTTGTCATGTCAGAAGAGGAAACGTTTCGAAACTAGTTCCATGAAACTTTATCATGTAAACCAAACCGCTCTTCTATATTCCATCACCATCATTGGTTTACCTAAATGTCGTCGTTTTCAATCTGTATGTAGTACTGCTATGTACACATTCTCTGTAAGACACTCTTATGTAACACCTCTTGAAAGCTATCCAAAGTAAAACGGTTAATACTTCTACAATACTGTTTTCTAACGCTGCCTCCCTGCTCTTCCGAGGTACCTTAAAATAAACGTTCATATTTCATGAATTACAGATATGCATACAAGAAGATTCATTTATTATCGGAAGCCAAGACACAAATGCCAACGATTTAGCCCCACCTCAGTTCTTGTGTTTACCAAAAAGATAAGACAGCTTAGAATTTACAAGATAAATATAAAATATCTTGCAAAGTCTTACTACTTGTCTAAAAGTCGTTACGAAGAAAAATATTCATTTTTTTTGCAGCAAAAGCAGACATGCAAGCCAACACGAATGCAATGTATGCAATCATTTCGAGAATTTGCAAACGTATCACATTACAACATTCCTTGATCTTTTTTTTTCTTTTTTCATAAAGAAAAAAACCAACCTTTTCAAAAGTATTTCATTTTTTTGTACATTCTAATAATATTCAAATTGCTTTAACGTTTGGATGTGTACTTATACTTATTTTTTCTCCATCCTTCTACTTTTTATGAGGAATAGTAAAAATGCAATGAATTTCGCTGTGAATTGAAGGAGCATGTTGGCTCTTAAACTTTTATACGCAGAGCAGTAGAACCTTTTGACAAAAGTGTGAAACTACGAAACAGAACAACAGCTATACAACAACTGATGTTGTTACAAGAGATAAAACAAACGTTTTTACACTCATGTTTGCGAAAAAATAAATATGTATGAATGAAAAGGAAACTTACATATCTTTTTGAGATGCGGTTTAGGGTTTTGGTTGGTACTTATAATGGGACCCCAAAGAAAAGAAAAGAAACTCTTAAAGCGGGACTCTAAAAAGAAAGACGCAACGCAACGTTAGCAAAGAATTTTTTCTCTCTTCTTGTTGAGAACAATATTGTGCAACTGTCGTTACTCTGTTGTGAGCCTATGAATATACTGAGAAAATGCTCAAAAATTTTACTTGTATTTTCTCTGCGGCCGCATGTAGTTTCCACCCAGTGTGTGTAGTGCGCACCCAGCACCCTACACATTCAACCAAATCAATAGCTTGCACGAGTTTCCTCCTCGCTTATCATTATAATCCCTTTTACCGGTTTCCTTCTCAAAAGCATGGAAGGCGAAGGCTGCTAAGCTAGCATACAGTCACCCACCAACCTATTCAAGTCAGTAAAAACGCATCATTAAAAATACTACACCCTTTGACTCAGTCAGCTAGGTGCGTATGTAACTCTACTTCCTCTAACGTTCTATTTTTATCTATGGCCAAATTAAACTGGCGATAACATACATCATTCATTCTACCACCATCAAAAAGGGAATATTCCCTGGAGCACCTTTGCTTCCAAAATTTGCGTAATATGCATGCATACACCCACACAAGTTATAATAAACTCCAACAAACAAACGAGGTATTTCAATTTAACCGAATTCCAAGTATATTCGCTGTAAGTTAAAGAGGTAAACAGCAGGAAATTATATTACTCATGCATGAATGACTTTCTAGAGTGAGCAATGAAGAGGGCTTAGAACGGCTCTTGCTTGCCTTTTTTACACCCCGTGGGAGAATGTGCGTGAATACGTAAGGCTTCCGGAGTAAAAATTATCCCATCATGTTCGACTCCACTACCAACTACTGCGATATATGATTCCCAGTCCCATTGCAATAACTAAACCTGTCAAGAGCCACGTAAAGTAACATATTGCTTTGCAATAACGAGACTAAAATTGTGCTGTGTTACGCAAAAGGTAATGTTGTTAATCATGAAAGTTTTAGCTACATGGAATGCACAAGTTTTTAAATATAAGAATTATTTATAGGGTAACTACTACATGTTTTGTCATTCACTCGATATCCAATGTCAAAATATTAGTGGTAACGGCCATTTTATTAGTGTGAAGGCGGATGGAAAGTTCTTTTTTAATTTTCCGGTGGTGTTCTTTCAGAAACCCGAAAAAGCTTTGCAGTCAAATAAATTACTCGATTAGGCAAGCAAACCGGAATTCCGAGACCGATATTGTTACACTCAAATTATTTATGAAAAATCCATAAAAATATATTTTGAGAGGTTTTGTGAGCTGTGATGGTGGTCGTGTCGTAAGATCGTGTCTTTGGGCGGATGGTTCCAATCAAGGTTCCACTCCATTGAGGTGAAATGATGACGGTGGGTGAGAGGAAGAGGAATATTCTCATGTGAACTATAACAACCTTTTTGTTGATGGATACTTCCTCCATTCAATGTAGTAGTATGTATATATAAGACACTTGCGAAACCAGAAAAGTCATCATAAATGGAAGAAAATGGTTCAGTGACATGAATTTATGTGATGGGTTTTCCTCAAACTGTAATCTAATGAAGTATGCAGAGAAAGTCAATAAAGAACGGTGTATATAAATTGTACGTGTAAGAGGAGTTCTACTTCGTTTGAGAATAAAGTATGAAATGTACAACATATTGAAAAAATATGGTCAAATGAATCTACATGTAAAATTATAGAAGCTTCCTTTTGGTATGCACACAGCAATATTGATATAGAGGAGAAAACGCAAAAAGTTTTATGAAATCTTTACACAAACTTCCAAGGCTTCCCTTTAATACAAAAATCATCAAAAAAGAGAAGCCATCCTGTATTCAATACGATTTCTCTTATGTTGGAATTGGAAGAGAAGTTTTGTTCCAATAAGCCAATGGGAATAAAATGAGAAAATAATAGAAAAAATATTACATTTTTGTTCATAAGTGTAATCTCAAAAGCATAAGCAGAAAAACAATAAAAGCGATAGATATATGATATGAAGACCAGCAACAAATACAATGCGAAAAACAATTTGGAAGATAAACGCTTATTTTCCTTGTTTGATTTTGACAAATAAAATGTAACGAATCCTGTATTCTAACCTTTCTTCATTATGGCGCCCTCGGGACTGGTTTTTCTTTGATTACTATTATGATGATTGTTATTATTAGTTCTCTGACCACCACGATTCTCGTTTCCGTTACTGCCACCTTCTTCCCCAGTAGCACGGATTGAACGGATACCACCACCACCACCACTAGTGCCAGTAGTACTGTTGCAATTAGCCTTATTACTTTTACTGTGAGGTAACAATGTTGTAGCCGCACCAGCAACAGAGTTGGACGAATTTAATAAGGAGACGTCTGACAAATCGGAGTATTTTCTCTCAGGAAGTGCACAAGAAACACACGGGCTCTTTACAAGCAGTTTCTTACTCTGCAAAACTCGTTTCTGAATGCTTTGGTAAATGGACTTGAGTCCTTGGCTTTTTCCCTCGTCTTCGTCTTCGTAGTTGTCGTTCAATTTACCAATAGGATGAAACGTTGGACTTGGAGTAACACTACTCCTATTACTTTTGATGGCTCTTCTAACAGAAGAGTCGGAGTTTTTCTTTTTCAGAATGAGTTCAGAGTAAATCGTAGTAGCCGTAGTATCTGGCGTTGAGGGAGAAGTATCGTGTTTGTAATTTGGATGCGGTGCTGATGATATTATAAATGTTTCTTCAGAAGGGGCACGCTTCTTTCTCTTTTGTTGGATTGTCGGTGTCGGCTCTTCTACTTCCTCTTCAGTCAACCTGCCTATTTCTCTTGAGACAGAACTTACTGCTCTTCTTATACTTCTTGTACTGCTGGATGATCGTATTAGCCGGTCTTTCTCTGTAGTATACTTGTTGTTGGCTTTGGCTTTACCTTTTCTCTCTTCTGCTGCTGAGGCCACTACTAACGCTTCAACCTGCCGCCCCTCGTTTGGGACATTAACACTTTTAGGCATATAGACAAACTAGAATTTCACTGGTGAAAACAGTGAAAATCTTGAGAAAGTAGTTATGGTATATGGTCTACTCGTTTGGATGATGCCTCAATTTTTCTCTCATATGGACGTTAATTTGTATACAACTTAGTTTATTTCATCGCTTCAAAAGAGACCACGTTAAAAAACATTCCTCAGATTATACTTTCAGCTCACGTAAGATCCATTCTCTTTTGAAGCAAACCATTTTGACCTTTCATTTTTCAAGGAATTACTATACTCTCATGTTGTTGAGCTTGATAGTGTACATGAAATAAATTAAATCATCTGGTTGGGGATACAGAATTTTGTTCATTCAGCACAATTCTTGTGTTTCCGTAAAGTTTTTGTTTTGGGCCAGTTGCCAGTGTGGTACGGAAAGAAGAGATGAGGAAAGGGAGAAAAAACGTGAGAGAACAAAACAGAGCACAGTTTGTTGTGAAAACGGATGTGTTGCACTGACAAGTCGGACAAGGACGAACAAAACATTCAAGAGTTTTTTCCCTCTTGGTCCAGTCTAGTGGAATCGAAGAAATCATACGAAACTTTCTTGTCTAGAAAATGACTCAGAACAGGATCATTTGGAATCGATGAAGCGTATTTTTGTGTTTAAGAACGCATGCACCAAAGAAAAATTCACTTAAATAACTAAATGGCTTAAATGTGTAATACAGCGTTCCATATAAAATGTTTACAGTAGGACACCGCTTCCCTTCAAAAACACCGGAATCAAATATGTTTTCCAAGTTTTGTTTGTATATTTGTGCTTATGTACATATCACTTTCCTTTTATTTCCGCTTCAGCTTTGAACTAACTTTGTGCTTGTATGGGTCTCTCGTAGACAGATATAAAACATCACAATACAAAACAATGAACAATGCATTTATATTTCAAGAGTGTAGTGTATCTGTTTGTTTGCCACTGCACATCAACAAACGAAGCCATTATAAATATTACAATGGAAATCTGGAGATCTTTTTAGCAGAAAACTTTCCAACGGAGAAAACAACACTAAATTCATCTGTTAGTATTCCCAATATTTTCTGCGAAGAAAAGGTATCAAGTGAGAGAACAAAAGGCTGGATTTCGATCCAGCTTTTAGTGTTTTTTCACAACGAAGTTTCACGTTATGTAGTTGATACCATCAGTGTTATTATCAACACATCGCCAGTGGTCGTCATCATCATGAATGAACTTTCTATTGAATAACTTTCTCGATACAGAGCTACTTTTCTTTCATGAGAATAAGTCAGCTAAAATCAACCAAAGTATCAGCTTTCCTCAAACCCAAATGCCTATCACACGATTGAACAAACTGATCTTTTCTTTTAGATTCACATCCATTATTGTCTGTCTGACCAGGAAACGAAGAAACTTACGTATCTTGTATAGGTCCTTTGAATATTTGATTGTTTAGTCTACCTACCGGTAAAACGTCCTTGATTGCTACATATACTTTGTAGTAAACAATGCAATAATAGTACATTTCATGCTGTTACCACCTTGCGTTGATAGAACAATGGCTAGGTACGTGTTTATTTGACCGTTCCCTGATAAATTCTTTAGAGAAGAAAAGAACGACCATACTTTACAAAAGAAAACTACATCTTAGATTCCCTTTTCGTTTTTAATTGGAAGGCAACAAAGATACTACACTTTTAGTAAAACAAAAGAGAAGTAAGTTAGCTTCTCAGGCATTATTGTGTACTGCCCAACAGTTAAAACTGTAAAGAGAAAAATACTGAAATCTACGGGACTTCTGCACCTGCTGGAAGTCTCAGTGAAAATGATTCACTACTGTGCGGAACGCGAGGTGTTTAAATAAAATGATGGCGTAGTTCAGGTGAGAATGAGAACAGAAGGGTAAAATGAGGGGAACGCCAATAATGAGCGTTCGAGGCCACTATGTTCACGTTGATTTGATACTGATGATGATAATGACAAAAAATGTTTCAATGAAAACAGTGCAACAACAAAATTGACGAAGAAAGCATTTCGCAGTGTTACAGAACTTTATTACTCTTTTATAACGATCTATGGAAAAACGGACGTGCAACTTAAAACCTACTAAACCTAGCCATTTAATATTTACTAACAAAATGAATGACGTGGCAAAAAAGGTTGTCCGTGTTTTTTAAAAGTAGGTATACAATGGACATTACGATCTCACAACAGCGTGTAGACAAGAAATGTGCTGGGGAGAAGGGTGTGCAAATGAAATGTGAAGTTCCCTTTTGGCACGCACGACTCAAAACAAAAACCTAACAACAACTAACCATTATCAATCTAAAACATCTAAAAAGATCTGCATGAGAATAAATCAAACTCAACTTTTAAATAAAAAATGTAACATTCACTTGAGCAAGTTTTTTGTAGCATAATGAGTTGTGCGTTGTTTACTATATTATGTTTGTGTATGGTTTACTGCTGTGTAAGTAAATTGTCTAAAGAGCACACAGACATTCACATGTCCAATGCAATTGTGGAGTGGAGGAAATTGACAAACGTCCACCCTTTTTTGGGAATAATATGCACTTAAACCTAATAAAGCATATATAAGATAAATTGGCTGAACAATCACGATAACTCGCATCGCAGCCGTATGCAGTCAATAAGGGTCTTTTACTGTCACAATCGTATACACTATAGATTCAAATATTAGTTACATACATCGCTTTACTTTCAGTTTCATTTGTTGTTCAATTTTGTAAAATAATTCTTGTCTTCATAAAATGAGAATATGAAATGCACTGGGAGTTGGGCAGCAAGAGAAGAGGGTAGTGCATCGGATGCAAACAGAACGACCCTCAATTTACATATTGCCATGTCAAGTTATCCATCTATTCATCGTGATGTAATATGTCACCGGGCTGTACATATCACTTTTCTTCGTTGACTATTATTTTTATAGGCAGAAAGTGAATTGGTTCATATATTATAACAAGAGCTAGTAGAAAGGCAACAATGAAAAATGTGAGCTGTGATGGTAGTAAATTAGGCTAAACAAAGAAGTGATGTGTTGATTAAGCAGACTGGAAATTAAATGAGATCGTGATCTGATTGAATTTTGTGCAAAAGACGTAGGAGGACATCGAGGTCATTTTGAAAGCCATCGTTGTAATATTCATCTCCGGATTTATGCTCTGATTCTAATTATAAGCGCACATAATTCTAATGGGATGTGGAGTAAAATGTGTTTTGTAGTTAACAAACAAATATTAAAACAAACATGACTTGGCAGGATACTGATACACATGTCAGCGTCAGCACATTTCATCATTGTGCTTACTATATTTATATTACTTTTGACATTTTGCAGCAAAATGCAATTTCCTTCATTCCATTTCCATCATTTAGACAAAAATGAATTTGAAGAAATAAAGCGAGGCGGATTTGCAGATACCAGAAGTAATCAATTCGTGCCACTTGCAATTAATCTGTTGGAATGCCTTTCTGGGGCGATGGTTTAAATTAGCGAAAAGCTCATCTCAGTTTCGGGCAGTAAAAAATGGACAAAAGCAGCCGATGTAATACGAAATCGATGAACTAATTTTTGTTGACTCACACCACACCTACTCAACTCGTTGACTATTTTTCATAATTAGCAAAATAAACCTTGGTAAGATTAGATTGGGTCTGTTGATGATCAATTTATAGTGGTGGGTGGCGGAACTGGAACGAAATAATTGCATTTTTGTCGTAACGATTTGAGCAAAAGGCCTTATATTTCGTACATTTGAATAAGTTAAAAATAATATAAAGCAAAAATGATAATCCTGGCTAGACAGACCTAAGTAAACTAAATATTAAAAAAATTGCGAGGATTACAGGGCGTGTTGAATCAAAAAGTTTCAAACAAATTGACAACACGATGACCATTAGATCTGGAAAGACTGGGAACATATTATGTCGTAAACTTGATAGCAAGCTTTGCTTTTTAATACATTACAAAGGAAACAACGAAGGTATTCTGTGCTGCAAACTTTTAGAGTACCAGATGCTGCAATTCCAATTAATTAGCAGCAATAATAAATTCGTACATATAAGGCGATATTTTTATGACTGCCAACTGTAATTAGGCACAACTGAGCTTGCGTTGTCATTGTATAATTTTGAACTGCATGAATGTTACAGGAACTGACGGAAATTTCCTTTCATATTGTATTTATTTTGTACATGTAAAGCACGATGAAAATAACGGGCTCATCAAACTCAATACGTTAAATCATATCGGTGTACATTGCATTGGGTATACGCAAAGTTTGCAAAAAGGAAGAACTGAGAAAGCCTTCACAGATTAATCAAGATTTAGTTGATACAAAACCTTTGTACCAAACGACCGCTTGCGTTTATCACGCGAACAGCTTTATTAAACGACAAAATAGCAATAATCTCTGATGAGTAATGACACTTGTCAATTGTCAATGGAAGTAAACAAATGTGAGTTGCCTTGAAGTCAAGAACGCTCTCGTTTTGTTAAAGCGCAATAAATTCGCAACATTTCTAGTCAAAGAACAATCATATAAACAAGCGAGGTCTATAATACATCATGATGTAAAGTACCATTTTAAAGTTCATTCATATCATATAGCCCCTGTAGCCACTTCACAAATTTGCACAACAAAGTGCATCTCATTACTTATGATGTTTCAAAATCTCAATTCGCATGAGCTTGCTGCAGTCCATATATGACAACAATACAGTAATAACTCATATTCAATTCAAGCAGGGTTGCACTCATTACCATTACGTATTATGATGATCATCGCTATCATTCACAGTTTATATAATACCGAACACCCATCCATTTCCTTTTTTAGAACACCCAAACATGATAAAATGATTACTCACTTGATCATCAAACAATAATCATCCTCGTTCTTTTTTAATGATATTCGATTATGATATGATGATGATCTTGGTGATAATGAAAATGTAGATTTTTATTTTAAGGGCTACATTTGTAAAATAATAAACGAGATTTTCAAGTTGAGATTTATACGCTGATACTTTCCGTTACCACCTGTTTACCCTCCTTCATATCAGCGCTTTTGAAAGGGAGCGTGATTTAATGAAGAGCGCCGTTTCTGCAGTAGCTTCAGCTTCTGGCATTTGACTTCGCTGTTATTTGATATGTTTATATGCTTGTAAAAATTGTAAATAAAGATATATAAGATGATGTTTATGATAGTGATAATGATGCATTTTTGGTAGAAAACTTGTGCATGTGCAATTTCAGCCATTTATTCAGTAGCAATAACACGAGGATATAAAAGCTTCAAATTTTTTGTTAACTAATTTTACTGCAATTATCCCGAACTCAATGCCGCGGAATAAGTAACAACAAATTAAAATTTATAGCCGTCTCTGTATAGTTATTTTTTGAATCCTCCTCTTTAATGTACTTCCCTTATATAAACATTTTCTAGGTAATTGGTAGCAAATTTTTTTCTTGTAACATCTTATTATTATGTAACATTTGGTACAATGATAATGATGTAAACAGTTAAGTGAAGGAAGCAGAAAAATATCAGATCAGGATCAGATGAAAGATCAAAAAAGGAAATGCAAGGAATGAAATCCTTTTGTCTCGCTTCGATGCTCATTTAAATCATGTGTTATCACATTTTTGAATCTCTTTTCTTCTCCTTTTAAATATAGCAGAAAATGAAGGCGTTGATGCAGTTAAGAACATCTTATCTTTTATACAGATTTTTTTATGTTTTATTATAGATGTGGTATCTCAACAACTGACAAATTTGATGCAAGTTAGATATGCATTTAGACGGTATAGAATTATTGACGTATTGACATTTGAATCCCAAATTTGGCTAAAATTTGGTCCGAAGATAATTCTTCAATGCAAAGATTGATACAGGTTTCCTAAAGCTTCATCACATGATATACATGTGTAAAAGGGATGTGAAGTTGTTTAACCAGAAAATATACAGAAAATATTTTGTAGAGATGGATTATTGGTTTTTACCTAGTCATCATCTCCATCATTGGAGACATGTTACATGCATTGTTGCACGACAAGACTACTTACGCATATCTGGTAACACCATGTAGCTCTTTAGCTATTAATTTTATGATTATGTTTTGTGGTTGAGGGCGTAAATAAAAATTGCATATCCATTTGACACCCACATGGGATTTTAAAGATGCACTTAAAACGGAATAGTTTGTTTATGTCAACAATGGCTTTGAAAATATTGCTTGTTACGCACATACGATAAAATTTTGTAATTCATACCCGTATCTGTTGTATTTATAGTTTGCTTATTTATGATTATATCATAGGTGTGGTGGACTGTGATGCGGTGTATTATTCAATTCATTGTACGGTTGTCAACTACATGATTTTATTGAAGGCTTTGGCTGTAACCCTACCACTTTTAAGAACCTAACTGATCAGCTAACCAACAGGAAGAGATTATTATGAAGCCGAAGGTATTGCACATAATTCCGTTTTGAAATAAATAGCAAAAAAGGGTTAAAACCTAAAAGGAAATATTAGCTGTGAAGTAATCGTTTATAATGAAAACGTAATGTAAGATAGCGACACGCATATATGGTTGAGCACAGCAGAATTCTCAGAGATAAAAGTCTGCTAAATCTCGAGATAATTTCCTCAATGTTACGGATTAAACCAGGCATTTCGAGATTTTTTGCAGGAGATAAGTTGCAACAGAAATCAAGATTTGGTGTAGTTAACCATCAGTCAAAATACGGATGTAGTCAGACAGATGCTCAGAGATAATATAGTATTTTCGCACATAATATCCCAATGCTGCCACGCTGCTCAGTTTCTTACCATTAAAAACTTTTGGTTTGGTACATTGCTATTTTGAAGAGTACATTCAACTTTTCATTTCAGTCAATATGCAGCATTGTTCAAAAATGAAATAAATAAAAGATATAAATTTTTAAATAAATAGAATTTTTCTTGAATCATTTTGCGATGATTTGTAACCACCTAATTCAAGATCTCTATCATAATACCCCCAATAATGTGTGCAAGTCAATAGCTATCAAATCTAACAATGTTGCTGATTTTTTAATACGTATAGCAATTCAACTGTGACCTACAAAATTTTTTTACGTAATTAAAATGTTAATTATTTGTTTTTGAAATTGATCGGCTTCTTTTAATTAGTTGTTTTTAGAACTTTTATCATGTTCAGACGGCTTATTTTTATTGAAACTGTTTAATTATCGAAGACATATCTTTCACGAAATCTTGATTCGTGGTGGATGATTATTTTTAGACGCTGATACTTTTTCAGTTAGCCTATTTCAAGCCATACACATATCAAAAAGATTCCTAAACAGGAGATAAAAAATTATTATTGTGGTTGCACGTAAGGAATGTAATTAAAAAATAATCAAGTAAACCATGTACCACTTTGTGTACATCAATCAACGAAAATTATTTCCGATTTGATTTTTACTAATGATTATTCATTTGATAATATTATCTATTTTGTATTCATCAGCATTTACTCTGAATTACCGACAGATCTACATTTTTGTAGTGTGTTAATCTAAACAAAAAGGCAAATTAGAAGTTATAAATGTGGAGAAGCCATAAAAGTACTAATATAATCAAAAGATATAAAATGAGAACCGATGTTTCTAAAACCCTTTTTATGACGATCTTAGACAAACATATCTCAAACCCTACTACAGAGTACAAGTACATCATATTTCTCAACGAATGCGAATACTTTAACATGCTTTAACATAAGACACTAATAGTTTCAAGAAGAAAATATCCGAGGAAGTACGTTTACAAAAACATTAAAGTTTACTCATTAATCATTAATTCAAAATCATGATCTCCTCACTCTCCACCACTGCAACAGGATTGATTAATGATTATCATATCATTTATTCCAAAACAAAATTTCTTTGTTTATTTGTTTGGTAGCACGACATGAATTAGCTTATCTTCTGCATAGATCATTGAAGCGCGTGCTGCAGCAAATGATTATCTATCATACCATTTTCCCTAACAAGTAAATTGCTCAAACTTATTGGCGAATTACTCTGAGAATGATGATGAATAAAAATAGCAAGATATCTTAGTACTAAAAGCGTATGAATATTTTGATCACGGATATTCTTTATCACGCAAGAAAGTTTTTTTGTGATGTTCATAGGGATGAGAGATGTGATGATGATCAACTTGAAAAAAGCTCAAGGCAGCGCTGCAGCAACAACATCGAAATATAAACTGCACTACACTGGGCTGTTGATGATTCGGTAGCTTCTAGGCAAAAAGATGTTGGATTGAA
>JAQIWN010003244.1:0-13585 GCA_034699025.1 Entomobrya cf. arborea Gr-Col-00668
TGATAAAAAGAGTTACGGTTTTGCACTTTTTTAGAACGTTAGCGAAAAATATGTTTAAGGCGGTTTTTGCAGTTTAAAAAGAATAAAAATTTATTGAATTTTTTAAAATCAAGTTGCTAAATTAGCACCATTTGATGTTACATAATTTCAAGATGTAATCACTTTTATATTAAAAAGTTATGACGCTAAAGCATCCTAACCATAGATTCCATATCCGTTACCAGCTCCGTACATGTTAGCGCCATTCACTAATAAATTCAAATAAATTTTAAAATTCCAATTTTTTTAAAATCGCAATTCGCATATTCAAAATTTCTACTTACTTGCTCCATATTGACCAGCATTCAAAGCACCCATGCTTCCTTGAGAACCTTGAGCTGCACCAAGTTGGCTAGCAGATCCCTGGCTACCTTGACCATAAGCGCCTTGAGCTCCAGCTAAGGAACTGTCATAAACGTTACTATTTCCATAGCTATCACCAAAGCTGCTACTATGTCCATAACGGTTTCCATAGTTGCTGTTGGCGCCAGCATTACGAGCAGCGAGACCACCATATTGACCAGCAGATCCTTGACCATATTGGGAATTAGCGGCGTTTAAGGCAGATCCTTGTGAGCCTTGGGCTCCCATAGCGTTCAAATTGCTTCCACCCATGGCGCCATACTGACCCATTCCATTAGCGTAGCCACCACCACCTCCCATCATTGGATAATAGGGAGCTGCAGATGCAGCGGCGACAAGAGCGAGAACGAAAAAGGCCTTCATGGTTAGGATTCGGAAATGGTGGTTTAAAAACCGGTCTGAAATTTTCAAGAAAAATAATAAGTTTCAAATATTTTTTTTTTGAATCAGAAGAATTTTTAGAAAAACAAGTTATACCTGTACAAGGTTGTAGTATTCAGATTATTTGTTTGTGGTGAACTATGCTGCTTTTCGAATAGGTAAGGATCTTTTATACTAAACGCTGTTCTTGAGTAACGTCAGTGTGACGTGTTTTTGCATTACAACTCGTAAATAGTTTTGGCTGATGACGCATTGTCTTTAATACCTTTCTTTAATAAATTATTATGTTTATGATGCAGATCCATTGATATTAACGTTCTTTTATGAATTTATGTTCAATTATTTATAAAGTGCTAAAATTTCACATCATAAGACTCCGGCGTACAACTGTAAAAATGTCTGTCTGTTTGAATTTCTTTATCCAGCATAGCTTTAATAATTTTATCGCCATGTTGTTATCAGATTCAGTAAGTGTTAAATTGTTTAAATATTTTGTAGAATTCATTGAATGTCATTTACCCCGAATTTAATCGATTTCGTGTAATAAATAGGCTTATTTGACTAGATGGCATTTTATCACAATAGGTTTGCTTACTTTACCTTTTGACTGGCGGAGGAATGTAGACGTTCTTTATCGCATCTTCGCCGACTAAACCAACCCTATAATAATTAGAATGGCGGTTTTATTTTTATCTAAGTGAAAATTGATCTTCTCCAAAAAAAAATGTTCTAGAAGTTCAAACATCACGCACGTGTAACAATTGAGACAATTTTATGCACGCACAACTGCAACTGTCTAGTCCGTTGATAATCTGATATTTCTATCCATAAATATATTAAATCATCTTTCTCATTTTTTACGTTTTGATGAAATATTACCCTATAACGGCACGTGTTATGGCTTTCGACTTGAGCTTAACTAATGTATTGAAACTACTACGATTTTATTGCGTAATTCAACATCCATTATTTCTTGGCGAAAGATAACTTTGAAACGTGTTGATATTTCCGCTTATTTTAATATCTTAGTTTCCGAGACCACTTTTAAATATTCAAAAAATCATTCTCATGTTCCAAAAACAATGAAGTTATTTTATGAAATGTGTCTTACTTTTTGAAACTATGATACCATCCTTATTGATATGCATTAAAAACTGAGCAAGTGCTCATCAAATTAGCAATATTAAATCTTTATTTCCTTTTATTTCTTCACTTTTTTTAAAATTAGAACACAAAAATAAAGAACTAACATATTATCAATTTCATGCCACCCAAATTTCCCATATCCCAACTTAACCATAATATCCATATCCTTGTCCAGCTCCGTATTGGTTAGCACCACCAGCTTCAAAAAACAAATTAAAAATATCCAATTAACTTCTTTTCAAAAAAAACTTCCAACACTTTTTCAAAAACCCTTTAATTATTTTTTTTCTTACCTGCTCCATATTGACCAGCATTCAAAGCATTCATGCTTCCCTGAGACCCCTGAGCAGCACCAAGTTGGCTAGCAGATCCCTGACTTCCCTGACCATACGCACCTTGTCCCCCAGCCAAAGAGCTATCATAAGCATTATTGGTTCCATAGCTATCCCCAAAGCTGCTAGTATGTCCATACTTGTTTCCATACGCATTATTAGATCCCGCGTTTCTTGCAGCGAGTCCACCATACTGACCACCAGATCCCTGAGCGTATTGACTTTGTCCTTGGTCAATTGCAGATCCCTGTGATCCTTGGGCTCCCATAGCATTCAAATTGCTTCCACCCATGGCGCCGTATTGATTTGCCCCATTTTGGTACCCTCCACCTCCAGCAGCGATAGGATAATAAGGATAGGCGGTTGCTACAGCAACGAGAGCAAGAACTAGAAAAACTTTCATGGTGAAAATTAATTTTTTGGACGAGAGTTGAAAAGTAAGTTTCTTCAAAAAAGATCTGACTGTGTGTAAACTATAGTGAAAAAAATGTAAAGGCTTTTATACTTTATTTTTTTGGGTAATCTTTTTAATTGTAATTCACGCCCTATTTCTTAATGTAGTTAATTTATTTTAATTGGATTTGCGTAAGTTTTCATGGGTAAATTTGCATTGTAGTTTAAAAATATTAATGGCTTTGGTGTACCATAAAAGGAATTTAATTACTTTGTGAAATAATCTTTAGCATTAATTTAATTGCGTCATTGACTTAAAATCCTTGAAACGAATATATACTTAGATGTGGATAACTGGGTACAAGAAGTCTAGCATCTAAAATATTCCAAATATAAAATTTTTATGAGAAATGCAACTATTAAATTTGAATGGCATAAAAATGCAATGATGTCAATGAAAACACGCATTTCTTAAATTTAATACTTTTACGAAAGCTTATGTAAAACTATGTAGACGGTTTCTAAGTAATAAGGGGATTCGGGCTACATTAAAACAATTGACTGTTAAATATAAAAGAACAATTAAAATATTTGCATCTACTGCTATCATGTTCTTTTTTTTTTGCTTTGTGTGCAATATCCATTAAAAATTAAAATTATATCGATGGATTTTTTGCTCTATTTGATATGCTGGTGGATAAGTATACATAAAGCTACTAATATCCTAGAAGCTAATGACTATAACGTACCCAAAAGTTACACTATGGTCATTTAATGCATCTTAAATGAAGTACATGCCAATTAACACCCAAATCAAGTTGTTTTCAATTAGAATGCATAAAAAATTGTAACTTATTCGACCGATTTTAAAGGCAATATATACAATACATAGTGACGTTTTGTCCCTTTTTAAAGTTTTAAACAAACTGCAACAGAAACTTCAATCAAACATGCTCATTATTTTACTGCTGTTATTTTTCTGTCAACGAAAACAACAACTTTGATTGATCGATCGCATCAAGTTTCATTTCGAATTGTCACGTTTCTCAAACGTGCAGATTGGCATCATGATAATTAGGCTGTTGTACATTATCAACAGAGTCAGCCAACCTGGACGACTTTCATTTTATAGTTTAGGCAGACGTTTGGAATTTCCACCGACATTTACATTAAATTACAAATATGTTTTAAAATTGTAACATGACAGGTTTATCTTGATATGATATTCAAGTATTTTTGCTGAAGTGATTCAATTCCCTATAAAAACGTAAGTTTAAAACTTTTCCTTAACTCTCATTTCAGGTTTAACTAAACTCAAGCTTGTAGACTATCAAACAAGTCATCATGAAGTTGAAAAATATTTTATTAATTTACTCCTTTGCATTTTTAGGCTGCCTCCAATTTTCCAATGGTGATTTTTCCCCAAATTTAAAGAAAAATGTCGATTCATTAGTAGAAGCATGGCTAGAGGACATGCGAAACGAAGGCGTTAAGCCAAAACCAAAACCAGCAAATAATAATAAAGCTGCTCCAACTGTACCACTAGCCAATATTAAAAATGGAACAGTGGCAGGTAGCACATCCTTAACCGTTTCCGGTCACACTATTTTTCAATATCTTGGGGTGCCCTATGCAAAAGCCCCAGTTGGACCACTTCGATTTCAAGTATGAAAAAACCTAATTAAAACTCTATTCGAAATTATTAATCTTTAAAAATTAATTTGTCTGTAATTTTTTTTCAAAAGCCACCACAACCATACGAAGGTTGGGGCACTGGAATGTTTAATGCCACCCGACATCCCCACTCCTGTCCCCAATTTCTTACAAACTTCACCATCGCATCTGAAGACTGCCTATTCCTCAGCATCTACTCCCGTCGAGAGCCTAGCGGCAGTGGTGGCGTTGGAATAGGGCCACTTTTACCCGTCGTCTATTTCATACACGGTGGCGCATTTGTCCTCGGCCAAAATTCGTACTACGATCCCACCAAAATTTTAGAAGAGAGAGTTGTCCTTGTAACCGTACAATATCGACTAGGACCTTTAGGATTCTTTTACACTGGAGATAATACAATTAGTGGAAATAACGGTTTAAAAGATATGGTACAGGGATTACGATGGATTCAGGAAAATATAGAGCATTTTGGGGGAGATCCCAATTCTGTGACAGTTATGGGCGAGTCGGCTGGCAGTGTTGGGGCAACATATATGCTTATCAGCCCATTAGCTCAAGGATTATTTCATCGTGTGATTGGGATGAGTGGCACGCCGATAATGGAATTTGGCATTGATCGAGAGCCTGCCAGATCTGCGGAGAGATTAGCTAAAATGGTAAATTGCTCAGGGGAATCAAGTCAAGAGATTGTCGATTGCATGATGACCTTGGATGCTCAAGTTTTAGCAAGAGCGGGACTTTTCCTTGTTGTAAGTACACTTAAAAATTAATGCATTATAAACATTTATGCAAAATTAACACGTAATAAATTTATTTATTTTTTGGGTAGTTTGAAGACTTTACAAATTTTACAATTGCGTTACATGGAGCAAGCCCGGTAGTTGAAGGCAACGTTCCTGGAGCGTTTTTACCAGATGACCCGGTAAAGCTTTTTAGGGAAGGGCCGTTACCTGATGTACCTGTTATAATGGGATCAGTGCAACATGAGGGAACACTAGCGACATCTGTAGTATACTATTTGGTGTTAGGACCTTTAGGTTTATTAAATGATACAAAGTATGTTAGGGAAGGTTTGCTGCAAGATGTGTTAAAAACTTGGGGTGTAGATGAAACAATGAATGGGGGATCTATTTCGCAGAGTATGGCGGCTGGGTGGTTTAAGCAGGGGATAGATAGGGGAAACTATACGGAAATTAAGTATGAATTATTGGATATGATTACAAGTTTATTTATGAAGGCACCTTTGTTAAGAACTGCGGATATATTGGCGGAGAGGGGAAGAGAGGTTTATTTGTATAATTTTGAGAGATATCATGATTATGGGAATAGTATTTATAATTTGGCGTTTAATGTGTTGGAATTAATTATTGGGGGGAAGAGGCCGGATCAGAAGCATGGGATTTGTCATGGTGATGATTTAATGTATATGTAAGTTAAGTAGATTTTAATATGAATTTTAATTATGAGAGTTTTTTAAGATTTGGATTTTAATTTGGTTTGGGATTTTTTTTGAAAGGTTTCGACTTCCGTTTTTGTTTAGTGCAAACGACACGAAATTTTCTAGAAATTACGTTAGCCTTTTTACAAATTTTATTGTTACCGGAAATCCCACACCGGAAGTAACCGATGAATATCCTATTTGGCCACCTTATAATTTAGAGGAACAGAATTATATGAGGTTGGATCTACCTTTTCAGGTGAAGAAGGACTTTACGTCAAATTGGAGATTGGGAATGAAGGGTGAAGATGGTTGGGTGGAGCCTTGAAAATATTTGTATTTTTTGAAATGTATTGTAAATTTTTATGTATTTATTTTCGTAAAGCAAGTAAAGTTCTTAAAACACCTTTTATTAAACCACGTATATATTTTAGTACCGTATTTCTACGAATTATGTAGGTTCCACCAAAATGAATTGTAAATGGTTTAAAGGATTTTCGAAATTTGCTCATAAATCGTGTATCTGATTTTTTAGGCCAGTTATGGTATTTCCATGACAATAGGATGTGTACACCGTGTAAATATATGTGACCCGAAACTTCCAAAATGGCTACCCAAGTTAAGGTACCAATTATTGTCCATGTTGTCATGACGACTTTCATACTATTACCAATCATATTCCCATAATTACTCATTAAAAATACAAAAATTACTGCTAGTTGAGTGAAAAGGGATTGTGCTGGGATTAGAAGCCATCCGAATACTGAGTTTGTTATTTCAAGAAATATTTGAATTTCTCGGTACGTCAAACTTAGTTGCGTGGGTAATCGTAGGGAATTAACTGTCTTGAAATTTGTTCTCTTTAAATTAAGTTCGAATATGGCAAAAGGCATTACAGTTAGAGTACCTATTATTATGAAAATTTGTAGAAATGATATAGCCATAAGGATTGTAAAAGATACAAAAAAATGAAAAACGTAGCTGAGACCCAGAAATATATAGAATATAAATGATGAATTATTTATATTCATAATTGCAATTCTTCCGAGAAAACCTGGAAATTGGGGTTTTATGATGAATATTAGCATTGTCATTTGCCACATGAGTAGACAGGACAGTACGGAGAGTACTGTGAGCACTTCAGTTGCTATACGAATACATTCCAATGATTTGTAACCCTGTTTGGTATAGTATTTACCTGTGTAAAATTGTTTAGAAATTTATATGTATGGGAATTTAGTTTTTAAATTTTTGTCTTTGATATCTTACCAATATATTTTGCATATTTTAGCAATGTGTTAAACATGACAAGACTGGTGTCGTTGGGCCACAGATGGATGGAAACAGGCAGGAATAATATTCCGTTACCGATTGTAAAAAGATAGCAGATGTTAAAGTTGTCTATATCTTTTACTATATAAAATCGGATGACTTCTTGTAGTAAATAAAAGAGGAATAAGATATATGCTGTTGTTAAGTAAGTCAACTTTTTACGGCATAAAGGACATGGTTTCAGGATTTGAGATTTTTTGTCCCAAGTGTATGGAATTGCCCCAAAATAACCGAAAAATGTAAAAATTAGACCAAAAATGGTTAAAAGCCGTAAACTTAACATTTTTTCAGTGGGATACGATTTAAATTCTCGTTCAGGCCAACGTACTTGGCCGAGTTCTAACTCAAAATGAAATCTAAAATGCCGTTATTTAATTTAGGGCCAAATACAGTTTGAACGACTATTCTTTAAATATGCGTTATATTTTGAAAACACTAATTATTTTCGTTGAAATTATAGCTAATGCGACGTTGAAAATAAAATGGTAGGAAATTTGTAGCTGCACAAGATTTTTGTTTTCAGGTCAAAGTAATTTAAAGCAATAGGTTATTGGAATACGAAATACCTATTCGTGTAACGTAGCATTAAAAGTAGTACTTTTATCCGTAAGCAATTTTATAACTTGTTCTTATGAATAAAAATTGAAGGTAGTGAAAATTCAAATTATATTGAATGAAAGCGAAATAGCAATGTCATCACACTAAATTATACGACTATAAGCCATAAACTGTCTTTACTTTTTACCAACTGATAATTTTACTGGATAATTAGTAGACGTTTTAGGAAATCGTTGGTTTTGTTACAATTTGAAAAAAAATTGAATATTGACGTATTCTAAAATCATGACATTGGCAAATTGCAATTAAAATTGTTTTGAAATAAATTTTTATTTGTTTGAAACATGTGTTCAATCTGAATTCTACCCAACTATAATAATTATTTGCAATAAAATAGACAAAGAAAAATAGTTTGTGTAAAATGATACAAAAACGTATTAGTTTAAAAACGATTTGTACATCCAGTCCATCTAGTCAAATTTCGTTTCCTATAATGTAAATGCTTTCATTTTGTGTGTCTGAAATATCTTCTTCGTCAATACGATAAAGTGTTGACATGTTTACCTTTGTCCCTGAAAATGTATGTGCAAATTTTTTATGGGAATTTAATCCGTAAACATTTTGCATTTCCCGAAACTCACGGCGTTCTTTCATGCTTCGGCTTTTATAGTTTTCTGAATGACTTTTGTAAGATGGGTGATGTCGAGAATTTTTATATCCTCTCATCTCATCCGCCAGTTTGTTATACTGGGCCATAGACAAGAACTTTCTTGGGAAAGGCTTGCGTTGCGGATGAGCTTTTGTATAGGTTGGATGTGAAGATGATTGAGTGACGTGATTGGATGATGCCTTTTTGTAGATTCCTCGACTTCGGAGTCCCCAAGTATCACACTGAAGCTTTGCTGATATCAAGCCCTGTGAATTAAAACGAAAAAAAATATGAAAAATAACTGTAATGTGAGATACGGTGCTAAATTGTGTAATAATGTATTAACGTACAGAGATAGATTTAGTAGAACCACCACCTGTTGTCCCAGAGTTGTCCATGACATGGCTTTCAGGTTGCTTGTCTTCAGTATTTTCCTATAATTTTTACCCCGTAAATGGGGATTCAAAGGACTAACTAAGAACCTTTAGATATTCTTATGAAAAAATGAAATATATGAAATATGACAAAATATTGAAAGTAGTTATCTCACTTGGTGAGGAGTTAAGTGCCGATTAGAATGATGCCTTTGTGGTGGCGGAGAGTTGGGGAGTAATATTCCACTTTGTGAACTCTCACAATGTGAAGTGTTACCCTTTGACGACTTCTGTTTCAAAAGTTAACGAATTTTATTAAGTCCTAATATATCTATAAATAAGTTTCAAAATTTAGGTGATTGAAAATTTATTACCTTCCTACGAAACTTTAGAAACGACAACATTTTGCCCTTGATTTTCAATTTGTAAATAAAAATCAGACACTAAATTGGTTAGAACAGTAATAAGTTCCAAGTCAAGGTTTGAAATGAACATGTGAAAGTTAAAATTTTAGACGATGGAGTTTTTGTGGCTGGTGAACAAATGTGAGTAAGTGTTATTTAATATTTATTTTTATTATCTTGCTAATGACGTGAAACGAATTGTAAGAAATAAATGGCTTTTCTATTATCATATTTACTACAAAAGCTTTCCCTGCATGCATAACTTGTTGTTACACGAGCGAACAAAAAGTAAGCTACAAAAGTGTGTTTCCCGAATGACATAATGAGTATGATAATAAGTTATGGTAATAAGTGATAATTTGGAAATATGTATACTTGTACTAATGGGATGATGCTGTGCTATGCAGATTTGAGATTATACAACATGCAATAAAACCATATAGCAACACAATAAACGTAGATTGTCAACAAAGTAGAAAATTACTATGTGTTCTTGTACTACACCAAAAAAAACTGGAGCTATGGGAACGTTCATGTATGTCTGTCTCACAAATTAAATGCACTTATTACACCAAATTTAGCAAAACTAAACACAATTTGTGATTTAATCAGAATTAAAAAATTAAATTTGAAATACGAAATCAGTACATGACGTCTTGTGCAATATTTTATGCATAGTATTGTGTGCATGTCCCCATATTTTGTAAAGATAGAAGAAAGACTGACTATGTTACTATTTTAAGCTATACTAAAAATTACAAGCTCATTAAAATTTTAAATTAATGTTACGAAATTAGTGCTTTATATAGTTGTTGCTCAAAGTCCAAAATTGATAAAAATATTTGCAAGCTTTATTAGCAGAATTTGCTTATTGTGTGAATTTCTTTTGTATACACATGTTTCCATAGTGCCACGTTAGCACGCATTTTAAGTTTATTTGTGCCACTAATTATTCCACTTGGTAGAATTCCCTTTTCACTACAAAATGCTTTTATTTGTTTAAACGATGCAATAGCACTGCACTAAATAAGACCAACTTTAAACAAAAATTCACACATCAAAATATTGACATTTAATTTGCACACCTTCCAAAATAAAATTTCACATACATGCACATCATCGCACTTATAACAATTATCTATTTTTTACACCTGTGTTGAAAATTTACACTACGCCGCTAATTACGTAATATACATATTGTTTGTACACACAAAATGACAAAATTACAATTTTTCAAACATTGAACACCTAAATCTAACACCCATATAAACATAATTATAATTTCCTTATATATTTTTTATAAACTACTCAACAGGATAGCAAAGAGGAGCGGGATCTTCATGATGTTTAAAGAAATTAAAGTTGATAGCATTATACGTCACAAGTCCAAAGAGAAAGGTACCCACAATAATAAATATACTTCCAGCAACTTGTAACCAAACCTTGGGTTCTCTTTGGGTAAATCCATCAGGGTACTCCGCAATTTTCAAAAGACACATTCCTAAAAAACCAAACAAAGTGTTTAAATCATCAAAAAATTATTTTAACGTTTTAAATTAATTTGCAAAATATTTATAATTTTTTTACCTGGCAAAACGAATATAAACACGGCAGCCGCACACCCCAAAAATTTAATAACGGCCCCAATATTCGGCATAAAAATCGCCACAAGTACCGTCAATGTAAACCAAATAGACACGCTTATCAATCTAACCTTATTCTTCTTATCTTCATCAACTTCCATAACACCCCGAAAAACTTCTTGATACTCCACCCATAAATCTGTAACCGCAGCATTTCCACAAAAGCATAGTATCGGATATGTCGTATAAGTTTTTATGGAAATTGCCAAAATTGCTACGATAACTGCGGGATCACTGGAGTTATAAGAGAGGAGCACATCACTTGCAATTAAATCGCCAAAGGTAAGATAACCAAATGTAGCTGCCGCAGTGTAAACAAAAATACAAACGACGAATGCGCCCAAAGAGGACCAAATGAAGGTTTTAATGTTTCGATCTTTGTAGCAGCTGTATATAGGGATTGTGGAGACGTGACATTGGTAACCGAAACACATGGCGGGGATTACAGTAAATACGTCTACCCAATGGGCTGGTTCTGTTTTAACGTTTCCGGGTGTGTAGCGGCCACCGTAATATTCAATTATTATAAGGACAGCTACGTAAAGAACGGCAAGTACTCCAACAGAACTAGAAAAAAAATCAGGTAAAAAAATTAATTAGCTAAAAATATAGTTTAAGAATTTTGGTAATTCGAAATAAAGTTTTGAACTTACCTGACGTGTTTTAAAAAGTCGATTTTTTTGGGGAAACAAAAAGGAAGAATAAAACATACCGCCCCCGCCACCGTTGTAAAATTTCTGTTGAGATACCAAGTGTAGCAGAATTGATGTCCTACGATGGAAGTAAATATTTGATCTAGTTGATCGCCCATAATAATTAAAAATGTTGTACAAGTGCCAAAACAATAGAGGGTTATGCAAATTGCACAAATTCTTTCTGCTTTACGACCAAACATAAAGGAAACAATGTCTTGGTAGGTACGAGCACCGGAAAAGTCCGAACAGTAGATAAGAACTACAAGGGATGGCCAGACGAATAGCAAAAGACTCTACAAAAATAAAAATAATATTAATTTTCGAATTTTTGAGGAAAAAAACGAGACGAAATTTGTAAATTGACTTACAAGTTGAACAACATTTGCAGTGTAGACGCCACCAGCCTCGGCAAAAGCTGATGGAAAATTTAACACACCGGCGCCCAAAGCTGCGTTGATAATCATAAGTCCCCCAACAATTCCACTGGTTCCTTTTGCACCTTCTTCTGGTGTCGCGTAAATTGCTGTACTTCGATGAAAGGCACTCATGTGGGAGGCCGTATACATCATGGATCTGGAGGGCATCATGCTACCACCATGTCTTTCTGTATTTATGGTTTGTACAGAAGGTCCATTCATTGCGGAGGAGGGCCCATCGTGAAAATTTTGACTGCGCATTAAATTCCCTTCGCCGCGATAAGCGGTTGACATGTGTTGAATGTCTGGAAGGGCTCCAAGGCTCTCTTGAAGTTCGGAATTGTAGGTGTCGTCAAGCAGAGGTTGCTTGTCTTTTCGATTTGTCATGATGAAATTTTTTTTAAATTGTAGCACTAATTAATTTTTTTTTGAAAAGAGGGTTAAATTTATAAATTGGATAAATAAATTTAAGTTGAATTTTTTTGGTCAGTACAGTTGACTGCACGGCTGCCTCGGCTGAACTGAGATGGGTGTGGTAAGTATTTTTTGCAAATTCATCTTTATGGAATAATTTGATACAAATTTTTTTCTTGCCAAATGAATCATAATTATATCCAGTCACTTTTAAAAAAGGTTGAAGGTTGTATTTGTTGATGATGATGATGATGGTTGGTTGTGACGAATGACGATTGAAGACGAGAAATAATTTATATCAAAATATTATGGCTTATATGGGCTTTGGCTTTGCTTTGGATTTTTTTTATAGAAGCTATTTTCACACATTGACTGGCTACCTACTTTCATTACATATGTATATAAATATATATACGTATAAGTTTGTATATTGCCTTTCTAGCATGTTCATTCAATGATAACCTTTTTATGGGAAATTGATAACCTTTTCGTTTTTTAGCCAAGCTTTAGCTTGAAGATCATTTTAAATTGTGGGGTTTGATGGGTTGGTGAAAATTAGTTTAATATTTTTAATGAGCTTGGCTGGATTTTGGTTTTATGGCGTGAAAAATTACAGGGAGTAGGTCAATGCTTCTTTGATTCTTTGTTCAGGGGAAAAAAGGAATATAAACTTTCAAAGTAGAAAAATATTTAAATCTAAATTACACACTTTGCTTCATGTATTTATTTTCATATGCGGTAATTTCTTTAACAGATGTATATAGTTTATGTGTCTTAATTTTCAGTCCAGTCAAAGTTGCTAACTAAAAGTAATATTTGTATTTAAATAACAATCGTTAAATATTTCCTTGTAATTTAATACTGTATATTAAATTGATGAATGTTTTATTAACATAACTTGTCCTTATCACTAACAGACTTATTGATAGGGATATTTAATTAACTAATTATTTAAAGGTACATTGAAAGACGATTGAATGTATTGCGCAAAAAATATTTAAACACCAAAAACACTTGTAATTTTCACAGTATATCTATATGCTATATAAACCACTATAAAGTCAAAACGAGTTTCTGCAATGGGGAAAAAGTGTTTAGCCAAAATAGCTCATTAACCTTCACATTTCACACCAAATATTGTTATCACCATCAAAACTCAACACACATTCATTACAACCTTTAACCATCTCCTTTTAAATTCAATCTCCATTCCACTAACGAATTTAACTAGATGAATCGAATATCTATTAGAGTATCTTTTAGCTTGATAGGCCATCGAAATTTTCGACCTCTCATATTTCAATTATTTTTAGCACACATTGTTACAAGGTCTT
>JAQIWN010003245.1:0-13571 GCA_034699025.1 Entomobrya cf. arborea Gr-Col-00668
TCCACAAGTTCTATATTTATAATATGACCCATTTCATAACAACAAACCAAAAATAAATTAAATTTCGCAATTCTAAAACATATCGCCAGAAATTAAATTTTTTTTAAAGATAAAAATCACATTATTCCTAAATCGCTATTTATATGTCAATACAAATTTTAAAATAATTTTAATTTACTGACGCATTTACATATAACTGTAGTTAACATAAACCCCTCAAACATTCTACGCCTTAAATTTTTTCTATACCAAAAAATTTTCAATGGAAATATTTAATATAGGTCTCAACCAAATCTTCCCAATAACTCCCCACCCTTGGCTATCCCCAATATATAAACTTGCCATAAACATGTACTCCAAAACTCACGGGCGCTTACCCGGATACGGCGTCCAATTTAAGCTTTCAAAACACACAAATTTTCCCCACATGCCCCAACCCAAAATAACCTGGAAAATCATTTTATTATACATTTTTAACTTTACTCAAACCATCCTATTAATATACGCATTAGTTCACAAACATCAACATCTAAAGTCCACTAAACAAAAATACGTCACTTTTGACGTTCTACGTACAGTTATTTCTTTAATGGTTTTAGTTTGGAGAATTCTTCTTTCTGACATTGTTCGTTTTAACATTCTAAGTGAGCGAAAAGCAGTTCTCAGTAGTCTTAATAAACTTACCACTGCAAATACACTTACAAATAAAAACATTAATATATTTAAGGACTACGGTGGATGGTTATTAGTTTACCTGCAAATTGGTATATGGATATTTGGGACACCTTTACCATTTGTATTACGATTTGCTAAACTTGATCCCTGGTATATAATATTCAAAGAGTTAAATCTTGAGCAAGAGTCTTGGATACCATGGACTTTTACTCTAGTATTATCTTCAGTTAGTGAAATAACTATAGGCCAACGTGATATTTTACCAGAATTACTGTTAATTTTTGCGTTTCTAATGTCCGGGGAAGCATACATGGCTGCTGTAGAAAGTGCTACAAAAAGTAACCCAATTAATCCAAGAGGTTTACATGGTTATATTTGTATGATGATAATTTTTAAAAGAATGTCAATTGTGGAACGTGCTATGGCTGGATGCTATGTCCTATTTAGCTTAATTATTTTGAGTATATTTAGCTGGATAGCCATAAATTGTTTTAGTATAGTGCCTTTATTTATGGTGGCAGTTTTTGGTGCAGCTTTTATTGGTGGTTTAGGGATTGCATTATTTTTAATTGGAAGTTTTGGAAATTTAAGGGAAAAGAGTGTTGAATTAATTGAAAGAAATTTATTAAGATTTCGGTGTGGTAAAAATGGAGGCTGGAATGGATATATGAGAAGAATGTGGGCTGCACAACATCCTTTGCCAATTAATTGTGGATCACAATTTGCTTTTAGTAAAGAAGCTTTGATGATTTATATGACAGTGTTGAGTGATATGATAACAAATTCTTTGCTACTTATAAAAATATAACACATAAAACTAATTTTTTATTTATTTATTATACATATCAAGTTTCTTCATATATAGATTAATATAAGAATTTTCTGGAAAAATAATTTTCACAGTTGTAGTTAAAGGCCACTGATTATCTTTCACACTCTAATACGGAACTGTATACTGCAAACTTTAGTTAAATCTATATGGTCAATTTTTACAGATATATTTGTGTTTCCACAATAATTCTGTTATCAAATGCTATAGGGCCTTTTCGTAAAATTCATACTAACAAATATTGTTGTTTCACATTTGTACTTTTTCCACCTCTTTTGTGTAATTAGTTTGGTTGAGATTTTTCAACTACAAAATACACCCAATGGCGTAATTAATCAAAAAATATTTTTGTAGCAATAAGAATAAATATTTATTCACTAATTTAATTATAATTTTTTGCCTTTATTTTAAAAGTATGTTTAGGCAGCAAAATTGTTTTGTACTTGGACTCACATATTCAATATATCAACTTTGGCTTAAACTATAGTTTCAAAATTATGAAAGAGTAAGCTCGAAAGAGTATTCACAATTTGCACTTATATAATTTCTGTTAAGAATAGTGCGCGAGGGCCGCGGAAACATTGTTTCATATTTTGATACGAAAATTGAGGGTTTAGTTCAGTTTCCTGTGCACTGTGTCAATTTTTTGACATAATCACTGTGTCGACAGTTTTATTAGTGATCCAATAGTTTTTTTCTGTAAAAGATGGTGTTTTAAAACATGCGAGTTTTAATTTGTACCTAACATTAGAATTCTATACTGTTGATGACTTGAAAAAATTAATTATGACGGTTTTGAGGATGCACACCTCCGAAATGAGTAGTCTGATTTGAAAATTACATCACTGGATTTAGTTAGAAGACCAATTGAAAAATTTAACTATTGACCAAAACTGGCCAACTTATAAAAAATTAAGTTCACATAAAATTGTAAGAAAAAGTTGAAGGTATGTTGTCATTGCTGCTAGTCTTCTTACATTAGAAAGCTTGTTAATTTTAATTAGAATTTTATTGCGCATTTTAAAACAAACACTTTTTGAACCAATATAACTTGAATTTAATAAGAATGTATTCTCTTAGCAGGAATGCTTAGGGTAATTTTGTCAACACTTTATTTGCTTTTTGGTTAAGAATGTTCCCATTTCGTGTCAAAAAGTTATCGGTTCTAATAATGTCAACACGACAACTAGCTAACGAAAATGCTTTTTATTTAGAACCATATTTTATTATAACTTATTTTCATTTCATATTTTTTTAAAGTCAAAAAACCTTTAAAAAGATGATTCCTTACATGATGATGAACCGCTGTTCATAGTAGCAAAAATTTGTAAAACGTGAGCCACGCGCTTATAAAAATTTATTACGAATTTTTATCACCATCTACGTTGACTCACAGAAGCAAATACAAACATTATTACAATTCCCAAAAATCAGATACAATAGATTTGATGTTCACAATCAATAGTTACATAAATTTTGTTTGTTCGGCTCATTTTTACATCGACTGATATACGTCTAAAAAAATCGTAGTTAACCCAGTAAACAGAATCATCGATTTTACGACACTGCATTGGTCGTTTTTGTATCGAAATTGCAGTGAAAGTCGAATGGTATCGCCACAGTGCATTAACGCTAACTATAATGCTGTATCAACATCAACATATTGAATATGTAATAACATGTATATAGGCAGGCATAACGAGTAAAGGATATCTAAACTGTATCGTATCATCCATTCTGAAATTGAGTCGGAAGTATCGATGTTGTTGCGACAGCGTGATGCCTTCGTTGATTCATTGTCAACACTATTTGATAGTACCATATCGAGGCGATACCGATTCGATACACTTTTATTTTACTCAAACAGGCGGCAACTTTGAACGATGGTAGCAGTGACGGTAAGATTTGAGAAAATGTATGAGCAAAATTAATATCCCATCGCCAATATATTTTTTTTTTCACTTTTAAATGCAGAAATAATTGCAACAGTGTCGTAAGCATGTATTTTGCAAATAAATTATAAGTTTTTACTACTGTAAATTGTAGGAAAATCTAGGTAAACTTTATAGCTACTGCTGCATATTTGTGCCAATTAGTATACCAATTTTCATTGTCATCACTCAGAATTAGTTAAAACGTAATTTATTCATGGATGACTAACTTTAAGCCTGTACTGATGACTTAATGATAATTAATAGTAATGTAGATTGTGAACTCGAATCAATCTTAAAATCAAACAAAATCATTGAACATGGGCTCAAGTTTACGAATTTCTCATTTTTTTGACGGTATTGTATCGGTAGCGTATACTTATCGATTAGGTATTGGGACCGCGTCGATTGTTTGTTGTTTCATCAATCATTCAAATTTATGCGCAAATCCCATCAACAAAACAAAAAACATAAACAATTTAATTGCCAAGGAATTGTGTAAGTACTAAAGAAAGAAAACTAAAAAATCACCATTGGAAGCTTATCAAAGCGCTTAATATGTAGTTAAATTCTAAAACGCATTTTAAGCATATAATAGACCTTATTTATAATTCGACGAATAAATTATGCCAGGTCAATGAATTGTATGTTTTTCTGCCTCCAATTTCCAAGCCTAGGTTGAACCAAATGTCTTGCTACCTTATAAACTGGTTTTTCCATCAACAATTTTGCTGGAAATTAATTATAATTTGCCATTAGTAATAACAAACCAAACCACTCTTGCCACTGTGACCTAGATATTTAGGTAGCAAGCTACGAAGAACAAAACACATATAAACAGGCATACCACAAGAAATTATACATACTTACAATAAAGTTAACTTGTTCACTTCGCACTTATTACAGAGTAGTTGAACAACATTATAAAATTAAGAGTAGAAAAACATTTAATCGATAATAATGGGTTTAAATTGTTTAGCATGCTATTAATGTTTAAAAAAACATTTTGGATATAGTATACTAAGATAACTCAACAGCTTGACTCGGTTAATTAGATGCATTTGCCGTAAACTGCCATTAAAATCAATTTTTTTTGAATAAATCAGTTTTCTCTACTCAATCACACAGTTAAGATTTACATGTAACCTACTTCTTAAACGCAAAAATGTTTAAAAATTCTGTTTTTGCATTTAAATTTTCGATATCATTTGTGCTTGGGATTTACATTGGAAATTATTTCACCTTTGCATCAACTGATATTACTTTAGAAGACCATTCGGATCAAAGTAAAATCATAAATGCATTTACAGGCTGCAATATACGTGCTATCAATTTCAAAGGCTTGAATATCGATTTTCAGGTGATCCGAGAGCCTATTCTGATTCTTCGATATTTACATGAAGTAAACCGCTTCGTACCATTTGAACATGGCTCCTCGTGTTTGGCATTTAAAGCTCATAACATATCTACTTATTGCAACGATTTGACTGCCGAAAAAAATCCATCACCAAAACAAACTAAAATTGTGACTGTGACTCAAACTCTCACAGAGTCCTTTCAGCTCAAGTGTAAAAATATACATTGCGAGGCTAACATTTATCTTTTTCCACCAACTGAACAACAATCTCCAAAAATGTACTCAAAAGTTGGGCCTTGGCAGAGTAATCAAAAAAGTCCTTTTATGTTTTATTCTGATCAAGCCATTGAAACTCAGAAATGGAAAACGGAGTATTTAAATACTGTACCAATGATCCCGGTTCTCATTTGCTACCCCGCGGCAGAGTCAATTTGTCGAAACGAGAGCGATTTAAAAAAATCCATTGCCGGTGTTTTCTTTGACTACGAAATGTCACGATTATTAGTTAGTGTCCTTATTTGGGAATACTTGTCCAATTCTCTCAAAACACTTTGCCCATATTGTGACCCCTGCAATTCCCTGGCAACCATTCCTCTACATTCGAAAATGATTCCGAGTTCCAAGAATGAACTAGAAATAATTTTACAAGAAGTTAAGTAAACCCTGATCCTCATTCAGTTCGAGTGGTACTTTTGTCTACAGATGAGAAAGATTTTGAAACAAATCGGCAAACGCAACAAGAAGTACTGAAATTCATACTAACGTACTCTGTCGTAAAAGAAATGTATGACCCATATTTCGCCGCAGACAAACATTTGACCGCATTGCTGCTACCAAAATCAGCAAATATTACATTTGCTCCTGAAGAAAGCAAGTACTTTAAAAAACATGGAAACGTTATAGTTGATGCTTGTAGCTCGACAAAAACAATAAATAGCCACCCAGCCTTTCGTCCACTAATTATGTGGACCCACGCAATTTGGCCAAGTTTTGTTCAAGACTTTTGATTAATTACCCTATCTGATCAAAGAACTTTTGTAGCTTGTTATCAGGAACAAAAGCATTGGACAAATCAGTTAACGAAATTAGTCTCTCCTTTCGACATGCCAACGTGGTTGCTTATATTGGTTGCATGTATAGTTGTATCTTGGATTGTAAAAGTGTCAAACCATCGGCATCCATATTTCAGGAATTCGAGTTTATTAGGTTTAACTTTTTCTTTATTTTGGTCTCTTCTAGACCAATCAAATAGTCTCTTCGTAACTAAAACCAAAACGTTCAGATGGCCGGTGTACTGCTGTGTTTTTTTTTGTTCCCCTTACATGGCTTTACCTGAGCAATATTTACAAAGGCGAAAATTTAACAAGACTTACAGCAGAGCCTCCTCTAATCCAATTCGACACATTTGAAATGCTTAAAGAATTTCAGTTCAACATTTACTCGCGTAGGCTTAACTTAAAAACATTTTGGGATGCGAATTATGTAAATACAAGTGAAATTAATAAACTGCAAGAACAATATGGATCTATGATATCCCACGAAGCATTTCCAGTCGTCTCTGAACTATGGTACGATATAATGTTGTTGCTGCGGCCTTTAGGAACAGTTCAGCTAAGTATAAATTTTTTGAAAGATGGAATACCAAAGCAAGTGTGGAATTACATTGACAACTCTAAAATGTTACCAGACTACGGACAAAGTTTTGAAGAAAACGTTTCTACTATCATTAATATGAACATGTGCAACAAGTCTGCAATAATGTTGTACAGGCCAATGGCAATGAAACTATATACAGTTCTTAAAAAAATGGGTAAACAAAGCTTTCTTATAAAGGATACAGTTTTTGAGAACTTTTGGGGATATTAATTCTTGGGATACTTTCCGCCCAAGTATATTCTTAGAGCAAGGTACATCTTCGACGCTGGGATATTTGAGTGGTGGCAAAATAATATTAAATATTCTTATTATTTTAAACTCAACGTGCATGGTAAATCATTACTGGCTTCATATAACCAAAATGTTACATCTGAAATCAGTAAAAACAAAACAGCCGTAATTATTCTGAGTCTTATTCCTGGTTTCGGTTTACTGTTATCCTTAATTTTATTTATTTTTACAGAGATATATTTCAAAAAAAATTTAGGTGGTTTTTCAAGCTGTTTTATTTTTTCTGCAAACTTTTTTCAGTGGGGTTTTAAATTTTTCTTCAAACCAGATGTGACGTTACAAGGTGTTATATTTATTAAAGTTCAGCCAAAAACCACCCGTTCAAATTTATTTTGAAGAAAGTACTCATCTACTTGATAGTTAATAGATAAAATGCTTTTGGAAACAAAAGGATTCTAGCCTCAGTGGTTATTGAAAACCTAACAAATTTAGTTGTTTGCGCGAATTAAATCAAAAATATGGACTAAAATTGAATAGGTTATAAAGTATGTTGAATTTCTACTACAGCCAGATTAAAAAACATTGTAACTTAATTCATAATAGTTAATACAAACATGACAGTCACATGCTTGATGTAAACAGTAAATAACCACGCATCACATAACTTATTAAACGACTGAACTTAGAAATTATCATTTTTTAGAAAAATCGATTAAAGGAGACCCATTATTATAAATTCGAGTAGTCGAACTGGTGCTTGTAATTGATTTCAGAAACAGCAGATATAAAGTAGACTGATTGTTATTGGACTTCACAAAAATACGTAAAATGAATGAATCGGCCACATCAAATTTCAGCCATCAGGAATCGAATCTTTAAAAAGGGTTCCTATAAAGATTAAAACACATTCCTACATACGTTTACTTACATTTAATTAAATATTTAATTGTTAAAGCATTTTATAATGATTTCCAGTTTTGACGATCAACAGATTTGGCCACAGTTAATAAAGGGATGATTTTGTTAATGCTGATAAACTAAAATTTACATGTTTTGATTGGGTCGTTGAATCAAAATACTCTCTTTAATAGCTAATAAGCAGTTCGTTTTAGAATCCATATGAGCCCAATGTTACCATTTTCGATAATGCTAAAGCTGAAACAAAAAATAAGTCAGACGAGGTATATGGGAAATGTATTCAAAAACTATCCATGCAAATTTGAACAGAAATATAATACGAATGACTAATTGTTAGTAAGCGAGCTTGAAAATCATCCATGTAATCAAACTTCACACTACTGTTATAAAATTTCAAAATGCAATTGATCTTGTTTTAAAAATTACTTTCTATCAGTACTTTAAACTATTCAATACTTTTTAAATTAAGTAAGGGAACATTTTGTCAATTATAATTAGATTTTAGCTCAAATTGAAGCTACACAGTAAATTTTTACAGATTTATTTATGTTCTCAATAAATACTGGTATCAAAAGGTACCAAGCCATTTGGTAAAATTCATACCAACAAATATTGTTGTTTCACACTTGTAATTTTTCCTCCTTTTATGTGTACTTAGCTTGATTGAGGTTTTTCAACTACAAAATACACCCACTGGCACCAAAGATCAAAAATATTTTTAAGCTATTAGAAATTGTATTTTTCACTAATTTGAACTTCAATAGTCAGTTTCGATGGAAGTGTTGTATTAAAACGCCCACTAAACTAGATTACGCAATAATTTGACAGTAAATAATTTATTTAAATAATTTCTGATTGTGTCCCAAATTGACAAAAAATGTCAACTATGATCCTTAGACTTTACATTTTGTGTTACGAGGCTAATATTTATTTTAACTCAAATAACAAGTGAGCTCAAAATGTTTCAAAACTTGTTAACAAATAATTTTTGTTTTTGTAGAGTAAAAACCAAAATCAAAAGCTGACATGTTGTTTGTAAGTTTATATACATGCTTCAATTTGAAATCTATCATAAACTATTTTATTGGGTTACAACAATACTTAGATTGAGTACATCCTACTTATTCAAACAATATTGATTTCGATTGTATATAAAAGGTTGAATTTAGTGAGTTATGAAACCATATTAATAAATCCGTTTGACTTGTACATCATCACAGTTCGTTCTCAGGTTTAAACAGTTATGCGTGCGTTAGTGCTTTGTGGTGCTTTTTGCTACACCATCATGTTGATATCAGCAGTTCCTGCAATATTTTTCAGCGGAAATGTAACAATGATAGCAAAAAACGACGCACCTGGATATCAGTGCTCCGCTGCAATCGTAAGTTAATAAAAATACAAGAAATTTCATTTTATAACTTAATTGTAATTTAAAATCAAAATTGTGTATATGAAGAACTGCAGTTCATCTGAGAGCTGCTGCTGTCCCTCACCAACAATTGACATACTTCCAAATGGTTATTACTGTTATTGTATACGGCCAATAGCTCCAGCACTCAAGCAGTTCTATTGTTTCTGAAAAGCATGAAACGTTGTTCAATTTGTATAAAATTAGACTTTTAGTTCAATAATATTATTCAAATTATACAACGCAAAGTTAGTTTTTGCGAAAATACTGGCTAAATGATTGCATTTGTTTTTAAAGAACTAAACGAGTAATTACCTTATACTTTTCTATAGCAGTTTCAATTTAAAAAAAAACAATAAAAAGTTCAATAAAAGTAATTTTTTAAATGTATTAATCAAATTTGTTTCTATTATTTAGCAATTAAAAATAACTTACTATAAATATGATGTGAGATTTCATTCGATATAAATTTTTCATTTTAAACGGTATCACATGAACTATGAATCAATAATTTCTTTACAAGATGGAATTCCTATAATATAACAGTTTTGATTTCTTCGTTATTACGTCATTACATCACTTTTGTAATTTTGTCGGGCGAAGCTGTATTAATTCAAATAATTCAACTAAACTAATACTTTGTTATATTTTATGTCAATCGTTTGGTTTGAAGAAATTCTACTTGCTATTGTCACAAATTATTGAAAATTTTATATTAAATTTTAGTTCCCGTTAAAAAAGAGTCCAATCCAATGTAATTGTTCCGGCATTATGGCTTTGTTGCAAAGCAAAATGAGGCCAAGTGGTTATCTGTTTAGCTTGTTAAAGGTCAAACATATTTATTTATGGATTGATCATAAATACTGAATTTAAAACATGTTTGCATGCATTGATATTTTTGAATTTAAATAATTAAAGGATAATCCAATTTAAATACAAACCAAATCATGAGGCGTCTTCTGTGTAAACAAGGTTGATGCGTTGTGTACAATATCATTTGTGAAAACTGTTTGACTACATTATGTATACAATGAGGGTAAACTTTTGCCTTTTCTGATATGGAATATGATATTCGAGTCGCGAAAAGTTTCATTTTGCCGTAAGCAAAAATATTACGTATCCTGAATGAGAGCAAGCAAACCACTACATAACATTTCAGAAAACACCTTATTTGCTCCTTGTTAACATTTATTTTCAATGGACGAATAATTTTGTCATGTTTGATTGACTTGTCTAACTTAAAATAACTAATTGTATTTAATATTTAATAACTGGTCAGGCAGTAATTATGAAAATAATTAAAATAATCCTCATTTTCTTTTTACCGTGAAATATATTTAATCTGTTAAAGTTTTAGTTCGTATTCCATATTTTCGCGAATTAATTGTCCTTAATAAAACTTTATGGTAAAATGCTAGTTCTATTATGTTTTATACTTTGAGAGCTTTTTAGTTTATTAAAGACATTTTGTGAGTAAAACAAAAGCACAAATATAGCGTCAGAAATTTATTACATGGATTAGATTTAATCATTAAGACAATATGACATCCAAATTTTTCATAGTAAATGAAATCTTGTCATATCAATCTGTCAACAATAATTAAAAAATTCCTATTTCAGGTGATAAATTTCAAAAAACTTACTACTCAAAATTCTGACCGAAAACGCATGGAGGTTGATTTTACCTTCGAAAATGCACCTTTAATATTTTTGCCTACTTCAATTTAGTTGGTATGGAGATTAGCAATAGGAAAATAATCACAATCATATGCTTAATGACTTATACCACCTGTCCAGATTATGTTTTAGATACACAAATATTAGTTTGTGCAACTAATAACACATATCATTGTCTATTGTGAGGTCTCAGAGCAAAAAAAAAACGAAAGAATAATTCAGGTCGTAGGGGAGGTCGTTCTATTTATACTCTTATGCCTTGAATATATCTGCTGTTGCCTAATTCCAAGGTACGAAGTACTATATGACTTATTACGTACGATTCATTCTTTTAACTTTTAAACACCAATGGTGGTTTCAAATGAGTTAGAAACTACTTATATTATTAACAAACTATTTTTCAAGTAACGCACAAAGTTCTATAAATTAATAACACTTGTATCTACGAAGCTTTACGCATTTGCACTTACATTTACTTATTCATCAATATAAATGAAATCACAAAAAAATCACTTGGCCACTTTCGTTAAATTGCAAATTTTTTTAATGGAATTAGTAAAGGTTAACATGACAGACACACTACTTTCTTAACAAATATGCATCCTAAATATAGGCCAGCAAACAATCGAGCTAATTTATGCGACCTTAAATTTTTGACTCAAACTTCACAAAATCTGGTTTACTTAAACAACAAACCTCGTACCATTTCCTTTTTGATGCGTTACATGTTCATTGTACATTCATTCAAAAGCTGTTCGTTTTTATTATTTTACGAAGCTGTTTAAATAATGTAGACCTTGTTTCCTTATATAAAACTGTCAAAGCGTTTACCATGTTATACCATTACTTCCTTTGCATTGCTTAGAGCTTGGATTGATTTTATTGTTAACAATTTTTTCAGCATGCAATACTTTAAGGCTTGGTTGGTGTCATTCGGTGCTTTATTCTATAGCACCATGTTACTTTCTACGGTATCGGCACATTTTCCCAATTCAACCACAGCACCGAAAGCGATAATATGTAGTGGGGAAAACGTAAGTTACTAAAGATTTTTAAAGAGCTATATTTTAAGTAAATGTGGAATAATAACATTATATTTTTAAAGTCTTGCAGTTCGGGGCTTAGCTGTTGTTGTCCAATGCCAACATACGAGGTTTTAAATAACATATACCAATGTTTCTGTGTGCAGCACATAGTTCCAGCTCTCAAACAGCAGTATTGTTACTAATCGTCATTACAGCTTGTACTTGTTCATTCCAGTTCCTGTTTAAACTAATTATTATAAAACCAATTTTAAAATTTAAATATGCTAATATTTAGACTTTTATAAGCCACTGTAGAACATTTTAGTGTGTCTTTTGCTTAATAAGTGGAGAATTTAAAATTCGATGATTTCCAATAAAACATGTTATAAATAATTTTTCGTTTAGCAAGGATTCGGTACCCCAATTTTTTTGGAATTACATGAATTATTGTTTTCCGTTAAGGTCGAAAATTTTATTTCAATAACACATTTTATAAGTTGAGCAAATGACCCCTTAAGATTAATTATTATAAAATGCAGCACTCGAGATTGTTTTGGTTTGCCTAAGAACTTAAAACAGGTTAAATAAAAAAATATTATTTCATAATTTTACAAAAAAAATTCTAAAAGAATATCACCAAGTAATATTTTTCTAGTTTGATCACTCTTATGACGTCATTTATGTTAACTTGTAGAACCTTCTAGATACCAATTGAACAAAAATTTACCAGATAATAATGTACAATTTTCTTCAATATCAAGCTTAGAAATGCTATATACTGTTAACCTTTATAAACTTTGGCCATTTACATTTTCCTCATTGCCAAAAACTCATACATGACCTTTTTGTTATAATTTTGATTTTTTTTCAAAAACCCAATTAAATATATTTACTTTGCTACCTCCAATAGTATAATATATATGTTACCTAAGATTTAATCATAAAATTTTTAAATGAATTACACAGATAGTTGATTTGAAACAGTTCAAACTTTTATTGTTTATCCTTGATTAAAATTGCAAATAAAAACCAAAATTGACAGCTTAAACCTTGTTAGTTTTTCTTTTGTTCTTCAAAGCCAACTTAATGCTTCCGGAAACTGCTTTTCACATTTCACTTGAGTTCACGTATAACCAGTTCGTGCTTACAGGAAAATAATGGGTTCACATGTGTTTGAATATAGAAGCATTTTAATATCCATCACTCCATTTTCCTGGTTAACCCCTTCATTCAGGCTTGCCCTTCAAGTATATTCATCAATTTACGGACGTTTCCCATCTTTTGGTGTACAGCTAAAATTCTCACCTCAAAAACATCCATATTTTGTACAACCAAAGATAACATTGCGGACACTCATTTTCACACTATTTCACTCAATTCGATTCATTCTTCTTGTATACTCACTTCTATATCACGGAAAGCACTCATCCCGCACTTGGGATGGAATGGATTATCTCCAGTTTGGAAACGTTTTAAATGGCCTAGTTTGGCAAATTTGTTGCTCAATAAATGCCAGAATGAGTATATTCACTGAGCGCCACAATTTCCCGAAGGCTGTTAATTTTTTAATAATGTCAAACACACAAACACGCCAATGTCCTTTAGTACAACAAACAACAGGACTTGTATGTTTGTACATGTGTTTGGGATATATAGTTTTTGGAATACCATTACCTTTTGCTTTACGTTATCTAAATACAGACGAAATGTACGTCGTATTTCCGTGCACGGGGAGATAGTCAAAAATTTGTGGGCAAAAATATTTCTGGACAAAAAACATTTTAGTCAAAAAAAAAGTGGACAAATAAAAAAGAGCATTTTGGTCAAAAACTTTGTGGACGAATTAAAATAGCATTTTGGCCAA